>JAYESA010000016.1:148612398-148858286 GCA_036927795.1 Iris macrosiphon
GTTAGAGACATGAGACGAATTTTAAAAATGGTATTCTCAAAACTATTTTTTTGTAATATTTTGCTCATATATAGCTCGTACAACAAGCTTGTAACATAATATAATATATATAATATATATATATTTATATATATATATATATATATATAATATATATACTACACACACACACGTGATCCTCCTCCCCCAACATCCTTTAATTAAACTACCCATCACTTCCCCACTCCCCTCCCCCTCAACCCAAAAGAAACCCCACCCTCTACCCCCACCCCCAGTGTCCGGTGGCTTACGCACTGGCCATACTTCACGGACAATTGTACATCAGTGCATCTATAAAAGAAACAAAAGCCTATAAAAAGAAATCGAACAATTAAAGTACTGAATTTTAATTTGGTAAATATACATGAGTAATTATATATACAATAGACTTGTAAAAATGAATTACATGATCACATATAATATATATATATATATATATACTATATTATATATATATATATATATAAATTGTAATATGTGATATATTGTTCATTTTTTTCAGAGAGAGAAAGAGAGAGAGAAGAGAGAGAGAGAGAGAGAGAGAGAGGGATTGACAACAATGAAAGGGTAGAGGAGATTGAGTACGTGAGACTGTTAGCTCGAAGGAAGGAAAAAGAATTTTGACATCGACAAAACAAAAATTGTTCTTTAGTTTGACTAACTAATTTGTATTTTGGTATTCTAGTATATAACGTTTAGATATTCTTTAGACAATAAATCTTTTTATGCTATGGGTGCAACTCAAGCGGGCTAAATCTAAGACCGATCGGGTAAACCCGTTAATGGGTTGGATTATGTTGAAGATACTCAGGCTCGAGTGCGGATTAAAATATTTGAACCCGATCAAAAGTCGGATTGGCCTTGGATTCATGTATCGGGTTTCACAAAGAATCCGGACCCCAACATACATATAATTTATATATACATTGTGTCATACTTCTTCAATATAAGAGTTTATATCCTAAAAAAATTCACGGAAACTCTTATCATAAAACTCATTTCAATTTTTATTTTGTAATTATTGAGGCAGAGGAATCCGGGGTTTCTTTTCTATTCCTTCGGGCTCGGTATTCGGGTTTCATATGTTGACTTGGACTCGAGTTAGACTTATGATTCATCTTGTTGGGTTCGGATTGAGCTCAAGTCGACCCAACCATTCCGAACTGCATCCCTATTTTACGCGGACTAAAAGGATTAGAATGAGCATGATAAACTTTTATTCAGAATTAGATTACATACATTAAATAGTATTAAAAAATTGATAATCTCTAAGGTTTTGGACAAGCGGCACTAGTTTCTATTTGAGATGACAAGAGGCACTAGTAGGACCGGCCCTGGCCAGAACAGGTAGGATGACCGTCCATGACCCAAAAAAAAAAAAAAATTCCGTTTGAAATCCGGACTTGAACTCTCATAACGTGTACATGCATGCACCTAAGATTTCAGAGATGGAAACGGTGTTGATATATATCGCTGCAATAGGAAGAAAGAGATGTATGAACGAACAACCAACAACATAATATGGAGAATAAGAGTATAAGTTGTCCAAGCATGATCCTGAAATCTTTAGCTCTGAGTAGTACGTTCTCCTTTTCTTGTTAGAGAGGAGAATAGACACTGAGAAATCTCTATCAAGCTTTTAATTTTTGTCTAGAGCCAGCTAAAGCAGTGCAGCATATATACTACCTTGGATAAGATTCAAAGCGAGGCCCAACAAAATATATCACATTATTCAAAGCTGTTGTAATCCACACTGCCCCACCAACACAAGCTCATAATAAAGAAACAACCAAAACCCTTTTTCGTTCGGAATATATAGTATAATATATATATATATATATATATATATATATATATATATATATATACATATATATATGAGCATAGGATCAAATTTTTTGTATTTTTGCATTCCCAAAGTATCTTTATGATCACCACCGTTCAATCTTGTTTTAAGTCGTTTAATCTTAACCATTGATTCAAATGATTCAAATCAACGGTTAAGATTATATAATTTTCTCTTTTGTTACCGGTAGGATTAAATTTCATAACGGTACGATTAAATCTCAATTATTTGTCAGGAAGAAATCAAATAAAACTAAATTTTCTCTACTCTTTTTCTCCTCTTTAAAACTCTCTATTTCCGACTTTAGCAAATTAAAGAACAAACATAAAGAATTGCAAGTTGGAGGAGAAAAAGAAAGGAGATGTGAGAATATAATGACTGAATGAGCCATCAATAAAAAAGAAAAAGTTAGTAGGATTTGATTTTTTTTTTTTTTTTCGAAGAGAAAAATATACTTTACCCTCCGGATCTAATTATCTTCATAATTTTTTTGAGAAACGAAGAAGTATAGATTGGAAGAGAAGGAGAAGAGTCGGTCGTCCCTTTTTCTGAAAAGTAGATGTTGGAGGAGAAGAGGAAGAGTAGTTCGCTCCTTTCGCAATTCTAATTAGAAATAATTTTTTTTTATTCACCATCAACTAAGAAAAAAATATGATGTCAATTCTATGGGTCGTTACTCGTTAGTTAGCTAATTTAGAAAATTTTGGACTTCATACGACTTTGGGCCCTAGGATATTGGTGACTCATTTAAGAAAACGAAATTGGGGACTCTAAAAAAGTAGGATCCTGCTTGATTTGCTTAATAGATGAGCAAGTCCTGGTGAAGATGTGGTTATGCATGTACAAAGTAGTTAAGAACGGACTGCTATCGCGTGGCCGTCTTGTGCAATTTGGTATGGCTAATATTGACACCAACTGCGTTTTGTTTCCATTTTTTTTGAATTGACGCGGAGTGTTCGACATGTCCCTCCACTAAAGGGACAGCTTTTAACGCCTCCTTCACCGTCTGTCCATCTTTACACTCTTAACTAACGTGGTCGTCATTCACCTTCTTCGTGGGACAACTCGTAGATGAGTGTGTGTTTCTGAGCTCCATGTCCGAACATAACTCGAGCCTGCAGCACAATATTCTCTCTCTCTCTTCCTGTGATGTCCTTTCCCTGGCTCAGGCTCAGAGTGAACCACTCTTCAATGACAGCCGTACGATGGACGTTCGATTCAGGACCTGCTCTCTTCCCCAGCACGGAGCTCCTCGGCCTCATGTATGGCTGTGGCATCACTAGAATTTCTTTGAGTGCTATCCGCACCCCTCCCAAGTATGGCCGAAGCACTTGCAGGATTGGCAACTGGGAGGAACCCATTCGTAATCTGGACCGTGCTCTAGAACTCTTATCCAAGTCCTCATAAAGCCCAAACTTGATGAAATAAAACTCGTTCTCCCTGTAATACACTTCCATGATGTCCCTTGGCCTCCACATCCTGAGAACAAAAACCGTACTTGTTCGAAATACAGCTACCTCCCTCCCAAAACATACATCACGACTGTGTGTAGTGTGTGTGTGTGTTTTTTTTCTTTTCTTTTTTCAAAATTCCTCCATCTCTGCTAGATCGTCCTTTTGTAATTTTGACCACCTTCCTCCCATCTACGATCTTTGGCTCCACATATTGGGAGGACCAAGTCTTCTCTAATTGTTCCTGGTTTGCACAAATCACCCAAGATTTTGAATATTCTTTAGAGCGCTGAAATTGGTTGTGTTTGGGTTAAGGCAATGGATCAAACACCTTAGAGACTTGTTGTCTCTTACAACCTTCCAGGACATTGGGTTTGCCAGATCCGGAAGAGATGGGCTCCTCATACCTCGTGAGCGCCTCTCATGAACCTCTCTCTGGTTGTGATAACATTGTTGGTTAGAACATCAATTTATATTATATAAATATCAAAGAAAACTAGTCAAGTCTTTGTCATGTATTGAAACTCTAATCAAGTATTGGTGAAGAATAACATTTATATACAACACAATCAATGATCAAATTACAAATCCAATATGCAATTCTGAACTTTTGCAAGTCGATGGTCTGGACATGTCTTTAGTATATTCTTTTAGGCGGCCCATGAAAATTAAAAGACCTCATTCAAAGAAATAATTTTGGCATTAAAAAAGTCGTAGTATAAAAACAATAAAATAAGAGGAAAAAGAAAAGAAAAGGAAAGAATATGCATGGTCTGTGTGTGGACCAAACTAAGACCTTTTTCTTTTGCCATGGGAATTTGTGATATGATCCTGTGGGTCCCAATAGTACGATGCTGTTCATTTTCACTCGGTCAACTGACCTAACCATGCAAAAAAGACATAGGGCATGTAAGGGAATGTCTCTCTCTTTAAATTCTTGGGATCCAGCAAAACACAGGGAAAAAGTGAAGGGTTTACACAGCCAAAGTCGTAAGTTGCTTTCTTCTTCTTCAGTAACAAAGTAGGCGGTTAATGCCCCCTCTCAATAAAGTTATAATCAGTGTTATAAAAATCAGACCGAACGTCCATCTGAATAAGGTCAAATCTAAGTTCAATTCTTTATGGACACTAATTTTTTTAATATTTATTTATAACTAATTTTTTTTGTTAAAAAAATTAAGTCAGATCCGGTCCGATTGAACCAGTCGGTCCGGTCCAATTTTTTAAACATTGGTTACGAGTAGAGAGTTTGGTAGCAGAAGGTTGTGTCTTATGCTTTTTAGGAAAAAAAATATATGTAAATCTTTTTTCTCTAGTGGTTGGCATGTGAAGATATAATACATCTTGGCTGAATGAATTTGCACTATAAGAAATTAGAATCTTTGTGACAAGTGTAAAACTTGCCAATTAAAGGAATATTTCTGCGACAAATAATTTTTTTTTCACTCGTAAAAACATTATTTATGGTAGAAATTATATATATATATATATATAGAGAGAGAGAGAGAGAGAGAGAGAGAGAGAGAGAATCAGATTCATCCTTATTCTGTCCACCCCATCAATGGAAGTCCAGTGATAATAATATACAGATGTTAGCAAAGAGTAGAAAAAGTAAGAAAAAAAAAAGAGAGTCAAACCAATGATAATAATATACAGATGTTCCAATCTGGAAAAAAAAAATGGAAATGGAAGGAGGGTCTAAGGTAAAAAAAAAAAATGTGAGTATCATTAATAACTAGCCTCATCTTATAATAATAATAAAAAAAACAAGGTCATTAAAATAAACTTCTATAAAGCTAGTGGCCCAGCATGTGGGCTGGTGAGAATTATTAGCTGAGATCCTGGTTAAAATAATAAGAAAAAGAAAATTGCTCAAGACATCGTACTTACAACCTAAAAAATTGCCACCATTTAGCTGCTAAACTAAGTAAACAAAAATGGAAATAGTGAAGGAAAAAAGAAATCTCATCAGGAGTTATCACCCACCGCCGGCCTATTCATATGAATTCCATAAAATATGAAATCAAAGAAAATTAGTGAAAGTATTTTGTTAAGAGAGGACACTAAGTTTCCGTCACAGGCACAAACAACTGTGTCGTGATCGTGTGTTGTAGTTGTGATGGGGTCACCTGGAGCACTGCAACGCGTCGTGGAAGCATCACAAATTTGCTGTGCATCTACAAAACTAATGCTGCGCAGTGAAGGGCTAGAATGCGAACTTGAATTGTGCATACCACAACCTCGAAAGAGAAACCCCTAAAATAACCATTGAACAATGGAGCAAACGCAAGTGCAAAGAAATATTCCTAGCCAACATGAACAGTCCTTCCTACATTCCCACTCATATCATCAGTTTTCATCATGTACCGGCATTTGAAATCGATACTCGTAATTGTAGATGAAGTAAACTGCAATACTCTAACGAACTTGGCTCAACAATATAATCCATTGTCAAATTTGTTGAAGTTTTGGTTCTCCAGCAGCAAAACTAAATACTTCTGAGAGGAACCATCAAAGGCTAATCAGGAATACTTCAAGCTTGGGCCAAACTTCAAACTTTTATCATTGCTTGTTGGCCTCTTGCAGCTCTTCTACAAAGAAGAGCCGAACCCACAAAAGGTACTAGAGCTAACAAAAGTATAATACAATCATCTGATGTGAGAGGTGCAAACAGAATGTGAAGGATGATGATAGTTCTTGTGGTCGAGAAAAAAAAATAATACTTTCTCCAAAGTAGAGGAAACAAATCAAGTAACCAAAAACTTCCAGAAGAATAAACTTAGTGCAACATGTAACTTATTCAGCAAGATAGGAAAACACTTCAGATATTATTAGATTGGCGCACACGCAACATACCAGATTTTCATGAACTAAAAGTAAATAAGTTACTCCATTATAAAAGCACTTCCAAGAGTGAAAGATAATGACTGCAAGCAGAGCAGAGCCTACTCCGCCAGGTTTACTTCCACCTGCAAAATCACCATTTAACACATTATGAGACTTCCATTGAAGCAGAAAACTAGTATTTGAAATATATAAGGTATCGGTGACGGTATCAAATTGTAACTAAAATATTAGATGCATATCAAAGTACCAAATCACTTCCCTGGATAAATACAAGACTATTACATTTGCACTTGATAATGCTATCTCCAATGGGGATTTCTAAAATTGACTTCCTATCCTACCTGACATTGTACTATAAGGAAATTTATATCCTAGTTGGGAGAGTTTCTACATAGAAATTGCACACACACAAAAAAAAACTCTACAATGGTTCTCAATTTCTATCCTACGTGGCAGAAAATAAAATGGTCAATTTAATGATTTAGTTTGAAAGTAGGACCCAATATCAATTGCAATTAGAGATGGAAATTTTCTATGAGACTACATGTACAAACCCTCATAGAAATTCTCCATCCTACATCAGCGCTACATAAGATGAAAATTGGGATATAAATCATTGTTGGGAGAAATTCCACCCCCCCCCCCCCCCGTTGGAGATTGCCTAAGCAGCTAGCTCCAACTCCCAATACTAGTTGATGGTTGGCCATGCATCTACAAATCCCCGTTATTGAGATGTATGTCCCACCATATTCTTTAGGAGGTGTTTGGTTGGATCTAGAACTGGAAATAATTGCAACATTCATTTCCACCATTTCCAATATTTGGTTCAAAGTAAATGGTGGAATTGGTGCAACAAATGTTGCACCGTTTCCTCCAACAACCGCAAGAAATGTGGAATAATTCATAACATATTTACTGTCAAGTAATGTTGCATATTTTCTTTTAGAAGAAATGGTATAGTGAATTAAGCAAACACATATGTAGTCTGTGCTTGGAATATTTAGATGTCCACTAAATCACCATTTATTGGGACTTGTATAGTATAATAAAACAATAACGTTACATGGAAGGGTTTCCAACTATTTGCTGGAACTTCATAACCATGGAGAACATCTTGAAAGAATTTGGCGTTCTGGTGGATTTTGATAAAGGCTTCGGTGTAAGGCCTCTCGTGAAGGTGTGGTTAGGGTGGAAATCTGATGGATATAGATCTACCAATGGTTACATGGTTCGCTTATGATAATCATATTGATACATCTCTTGATATGCATCCTATTTTTGATATGGTATCCTCCACCAGGAATGTTGTCAATGTTATATTAATACTAATAGGGGTGTACATTGTCGGTTAACCTACACAAGATGTGCAATTTTGTCATCCGAACCGAGTAAGTTGGTTATGCGATTTATATCGGTTATGCGATTTATATAAACGAAACTGACCTGAAGACCCCCAAAATCGATCGGTTCGGTTAACAGACTAGGCTAGTGGGTCGGTCGATTAATTCGATTAATAACCAATGGATTAAAATTCCATGGAATAACTATACTTTACTAGGCCCAAATCAATTTAACGTCTTTTTCACGAAAAAGTTGAAACTATGAATCTTTCTAGGCCTAAATGCTACTTTATAAGACTAAATTTATTCAAAAATATCGCCCAAATCTGAACTATCTAAGCTCTTCAAACTCAATATTTTTCTTAATATAGTACATACACATGCATCAGTAACAAATAATCTTCTATTATATAAGGTGGCTTTGATCGGCTCCAATTTAAGCTGCATAAGCCGTTTGTATATCATCGCTCATTAATTTAAA
The DNA here is from genome assembly GCA_036927795.1 of Iris macrosiphon. Taxonomy (NCBI): domain Eukaryota; kingdom Viridiplantae; phylum Streptophyta; class Magnoliopsida; order Asparagales; family Iridaceae; genus Iris; species Iris macrosiphon. The sequence continues at coordinate 148,620,403 of JAYESA010000016.1, forward strand.
AAATTACAAATCGTCTAGTTTTATTTTCTTCTCACTAAAAACCGCCTAATTGTTTTCCTTCTCACGTAAAAAATTTAAAAACCACCGGATACTAAGAAATATTTAAATTTTAAATTATGTTTAAACTAACTAGATGACATTATCTAATTAGACGCATATCCAGAATTCAAAAAAATAATCATAACAAATCATATTAAAAATTTAAAATATATTCAAATTATATTTAAAATATTCTAATATAATTTAAATTTTTATCAAACTTATTTATAATATTATAAAAAATGATATTATCTAAATAAACGCATATCCATAATTCAAAAAAATAATCATAACAAATCATATTAAAAATTTAAAATATATTCAAATTATATTTAAAATATTCTAATATAATTTTAATTTTTATCTAACTTATTTATAATATTATAAAAATAAATTGCCGTTTCTAAATCCTCCACCATTGATAAAAAAATTAATATTACATGAATAACGTCATAGGGATTAGAACTTAACCAACCAAAGGGAATGTCTCACACCTTAGCCACATGAGCTAGAAGAGTTCTTTAGCTATAGTTATATAATATTAAGTAGTTAAACAATTAGTTAAAATTTATTTAATTTTTAATTTAAATTTAAATTTTAAATTTTAAATTTTAAATTTTAATTTTTTTAGTTTTTAGTTTTTAGTTTTTAGTTTTTAGTTTTTAATTACGTAAGAATATAAGTACGGCTTAGACGCTAGCCTAGACTTTTTATAAAGAGTAGAGATATATTAAGTAGTTAAACAATTAGCTATAGTTATATAATATTAAGTAATTAAACAATTAGTAAATTTTATTTAATTTTTAATTTTTAATTTTTAATTATGTAAGAATATAAGTACGGCTTAGATGGCTAGCTAGACTTTTTATAAAGAGTAGAGATATATTCATAACAAATTACAATTAAAATATAATCAAATATATAAAAAATCATAATTAAAATGTAACATGTATATAACAAATTTTAATCCAAATATATTTAAATATTTAAACTATTTTACAACAATATCAGAAAAAAAATATTTTACGTGCAACGCACGTGCATTTACTAGTAAATATAAAAAATAATCTATTAGACATTTGGGTTGGTCAGTTAATTGTCACTTACTTCAAGTTGGAAAATCGTAATTGACACTACTCATAAAAAATTAAAAGTTCATAATCAAACCGACCAATTCTTGGAAGGGAACTTACCGAATGGATCGGTTAGCCATATTTTCGGTTAATCACGAACACCCCTAAATACTAATAGGAAGGAAACTGCTTTACGGTGTTGCTAAAATAAAGGAACAGTCAGTGGAGACCTAAGAAGGGAGGGAACTCATCAAAGTCAAGACATCGAAATGACTCCGGAGTTTTGAAGAATAGAGGGGAATAAATCTGCTTTACATGCTAAGACGAAGGATAAGGGTGCTGCGTATTAAAAGTATAGAGGAAGTTTCAGAAAATTACATAGATTGTCTTGAGAAACAACCATACTGCCTGAATCATTTCAAAATATTCATCGAAGTATGGTTTGAAAGAGATTTTAAGCTTTCCCTAGTGATGTGAATCTTATACATACAACTGAGGAAGAGATCTTTAATTCAGCATAGTGCATGCCTTCCCAAACTGCTCTTGTAGATACTATAACTACGACAGAAAGACTAATGCTGGTTGAAAGAATCTTGGTGGTAGGAAAAGGAACCTGGATAGATGATGGTAGGGAGGAGTTCCTAAATTCAAGTATTGGAGGAAAGTTTTGTGATAGAAAGGAGATGACAAAGCTGCAGCCATAAAATCCCTGGAAACTTCTAATAGTGTTTCCTCTCGTTTTAATTCTGGGTTCTCTTCTTCATCAGCATTGGGCACATCCTCTTGTTCCTGCTCTCTTTTATCACTTATTCGGATGAACGTGTTTCTAATTAAATTAAACCATGTGGTCTTCAATGTTGGTCCTGATGCTAATAATTCTCATAAGTTCAGGTCCATGGAGAAGGAAAAAGACATCTCCTAGATGTCTCATCTCCTCATAGTGTTTTATTACGTCTTTCTGATCCTATCATGAAAACTCTAACTTGGAGTGTTGGGGGTTGGGTCTACCAAGGAACTCCGGTTGGAGTTCAAATTTTTGTACAACTGCACAAGTTTAATACTGCCTGTTTAAGTTAAATAGCCTCAAAAAGAAGAATCCAAGTTAAATAGTTCCAATTCCTTTGTATTGAAAATTTTGTGGTAATTGCATTATTAAACTATAATACTGCTTCTATTGGCTCTTGTGGAGGGGTTCTAACTGGATAATCATTGGATTCTGTGTTAAAGGGAGATATAGCCTTGTTACTGTTTTGCAAAACAAACTGATTGTTCTGGAATTGCTGTGACCAATGTATATGGTCCCCATTACAGACAAGAGAAACCTGTAATTTGGCAGGATTGTTATTGTTTCAGAACCTCATTCCAAGGACCTTGGATGGAGTGATTCAAATGTTACCAGGTTTGATGTTAAAAGGAAAGGTGATCAAGTAAACCTCTTGATTTAGAGAACTTGAGTAACTTCATCAGGAAACATTACTTTTGGTGGATCTCATTCTCAGTGGACAGTTTTATTATATATCTGGAGCGACTCGGAAGCATTACCACTAAGAAATTTAGACTTCATCATCAACTATTTGACTTGGATGTGTTTGAAGAAGAAAAATATTCTCTGAAAAGGAAAGGAATGCACGGGCATTGGGGATGCACTTAAGAAAGTTATATAACAGAGAGATTGATGTTTGGAACAGGAAGATCAATGTTGAAACAGGAAGATTGGTGTTGGAAATGACAGAAGAATTGAACATAATCTCTATGCTGAAAGCTGGTGATTAGGATATTACAGATCAGAAAAGAATCATACACGCGATTACTGAATATTACAAAAAAAATATTTAGCACTGAGGTAACTGAGAGAGAATTGATGTTAACTGGTTTCAGCTATATGCCAAGTAAGAACAGGGAGCTGGTAAGCTGTAGGCTCCTTCATTGAAGAGCAAGCCATAAAAAAACATTACATGTCATATATATTTAAACCCATCAATTACAACTGGCAAATGCTTACACAGATGTCTGAACCGATAAGAATGTTGCATATTTGCTTCCAGCAGAAAAGACACAGCGTGACAAGTGAACAAATCACCTAACCGGTTATTCAGAATCCTTTGATGTAGAAGTAAATCACACAAGGACTTACCTAGTAATTGAGAATACAAAAAACAATATTACATGGTTGATCATATAAAGTTTAAAACCATCGATTACAAGTTGGACTCCTCAAACAGCCATATGAGCTAAGATTTTAGCTTCTCTTGATGATACTGTCTCTGAGCATACATAAACACAGAATGGGACATCGACATACTTGGATGGACGCTGGAGGCATAAATAATCATAAGTATGGTACACTAAACAGGATATGAAATGGGACATGGCCACAGAATGCACATTGGTCTTAAACAACTATGGGAAACTTGATTGTATAACTAAAGAAAAGGATAAGAAACTTTCATTAAACTTGCAAAAAATGCTAAAAGAAATGATACTTTTGAAAAACTTCTAAGAAACTGGTAGAGAGCCAAGAGAAAAATCATTGTAGAATATACCCTTGCTACATTCATCTGGTTAGCTAAAATTATCTCCGTCTCCAGACATCCTAAAATAGACAAATTTGATCCTTAATTATGTTTTATTATTATGTTTAAATTGCCCAGACATGTAAAAGTCAGTTAATACTCCAGTACAGCCTATCCACTACCTCCACCCAGCTCTATTCCTGTAAGGTACGTCTCCATACAGTCCTCAATTCAAATACATAATGCATCCAGATCCAGGATAAGGAGCTGATCACATCTAATTCCAATTTTGCAATCATATTAATGTGTCAATGTCTATCGTATTGCATTCCATATATTCGTTCAACTAATATACGTCCCTTGTCCATGTTTTTTTTTTCTTTTTCTAAGCACAAAACTAGAAATTAACTTTATGCTAGTCTTATAAATTAGTGCCACATGATCTCAAATGTGCCATGAATCTTGATACGTTTTCTACAGTACATACGAGTTTATCTTCCAGAGCTGTAAACTATTAAGTTAACTGGGCTTCTTATGGAATATTACCACCATATCACCAGAACTTCACTTATTTCAAATCTAGTAGTTTTGACCTAGTCATCTACCCATCATGAAGATGTGTATTAGATATACAGCCAGCTTTCTACCTTGGTTCCAATAAAAAATACCTTTCTTGGAACTTTATAATATGACTTTGAAAGTAAAAAAAAACAACTGTCTTTACTCTCCCCTGAAAATTCACAAACCACATTCTTTAGTAAAACTGCACTTTCAAACCCCTTTACAGCAGCCTCCTAGCATAAATTTAGATACAAACTCTGGTACCAATGTCATTTTTCTAATCTTAACTCCATCAAATGTACCTATATATCTATAAAAATCAATTTTCATCTTTATTCCAAAAGCTCCAGTAAATATGAAGGCCCGTCGAGAGAAATATGTAATCCTCTGTACAATTTTGCAGATCACCTTTAACTCTTCTAAGTAGATATGGCATGCTTTACCTCCAGTCGGGGAGAAAGTGGGTTCGTATAACATTGTATACTTGAATAACTAATCATGTGCACTTCCATCACTATTAGACCTTTAACTGAAGAGGGTTTGACATATTAGCATATCAAGGTTTCATTAGTACAAAACTAAGAGCTTTCTTCTTTTATCTTGCACGAAAGACCAACGTAAAATGGCTTTAGACAAATACTAATTCCAGGAATGCATTTAGAAAAAAACGAGTGGTTCAGGATAACCATCTCAGCCATGTTAACGGGTCTGAGGTATTGTTATTAGCGCTCTAAATTTCCTTTCAGGTTAGTCAGACGGAGGCTGTTTATAAGAATGATAACATTAGATATTATCTTGAAAGTTATAGCACCATCTTTTAAGCAAGGTTCACAAGAATGTTGGATCTCAGTATCAGTGTGTGGTCAATGCAGCAAGGAATATAACTAAAAGAGAGAGAAGCATGGGAAAAATAATGTCGACGCAATAATTCGATCGAGCAGAATATCAACATGTTACAATGTATCGATAAAACATTTGATCGACACATGTAACCAATACCATTTTTGAAGTTGTATACTATAAATTCACTACCTCAAAAACATCTTAATATTTTGTCCATTCAAAATTATATATTGTGGGGGAACTTTGTCTAAAAGCAAGTAAAATGAACAATATCTATTACGAATGAATAATTCAGTGAAGTTTGAATATTATACTGATATGTTTTCGACGAACAATATCCATTAACAAAATAAATGAACAATATCCATTAAAACGTAAAGAAATAAATAAATAATACATAAGATTATGCCTAAATATACTAATATGTTTTCGATGCTTTTTTTAATAAAAAAAGACATGTGTAGATGAGGTGTTGGACGTGTGCCCATCGCGTGTCCGTGTCCAACATAGTTATGGAGAGGAAAATATAGTGTGTGTGGCTTTCGTAGCTGATTGCACTTAACTCGAAGGTTGCACAATCAGGAAAAACCAGTTGAGGAAGAGGAGGCAATGCAGCACAGAATCTAGCCAATCATGACAGAATGCCAGGATAATGTATCTTTTTGTTCTTAGATGGTGAAATCATACATGTTGCTTTGTTCCCAATGAAAGAAAGATAACATAAAAAACAATTGGAAAGTCGGATAATCTAAAAAGCAACACAAAGAACTCAGAACACAAGCATAGAACAAGAAGGTACTTTTCATATTGGGTGGGTGGGGTGGGGGGTTGGGGGGGGGGGGGGGGGGGGGGGGGGGGTGTAAGGATCATCCTTAAATTTTATGTTTCATTTGTGCCTGGTTTCACCAAAACTTAGCTAAATATATGACCATGAGCAGGATTGGTAATATTAGAAGTAGACCAAAATTAAAGTGGAAAACATAAAATTGGTTTCGACCATTTTGAATTTTTACAATCGCGACAAGAAAAACCTTCAATTGAGATCATATTTCAAGAGTTTTTTTGCAACGCCACAGATATTTATATATTAATTCTCCTAAAGCCAACTTCTGGGTCTTTCCTATATCTAGTTTGCAGGTCCTTGCTATAGTAATGAAATTAGCAGCAAATTTCATGCTCATCTGGGATTAGTTTGTGCATACTATTTTGTTCTAGACTTAAGAATGTATCATAAGAGCATAGTTTGGGACAAGTAGTGGGATTGGTTCAAGTCACCAAGTAGGTTGGCTTGCCTTGAAGCTAATGACTGGTAGGGATGTTGGAAAACCATGTATTTGGAGACGGTTTTTCTACTAGATAAACAGCATTTTGTAAAACCTGCTTCACTTTAGGGAAAATAGAACATTCACCATCGCTCGATAGAAAAAGAAAGCTCAGTGAAGGGAGGAACTGATAAAAGAGCATAAGAAACCCATCCACATATTGCAAATTTGCAATACCAGTTAACCTAGTCAACTTTCAGGTTCCGAATTTTTCATTCCCTCTTTCCTCTTACATCCATCCAAGTCCCTCGGGTGGCATTTGGATGAAGGTTTTGTATTCCTTGAAATCCACTTCCCATTCCTTTTTCATGGGAAAGGAATTCAACATTCTCATTCCCATGTTTGGTTAGGTTGAGGATATGTAGTCCAAAAAATTCAATATTTTCATTCCCATGTTTGGTTCAGACAGGAATAAGAATCTTAATTTGTTTAGTTTTCCATAAATACCCTTTCATTAATTTCATGATGCTACTATTACCTAAATTATGTTGGTGCCATTGAGGGTATTACCGTCTAAAAATTGTAATTAATGCACCCAACCAACATTCTCATGAAAGCGAAAATATATTTCCGGGGGGGGGGGGCTTGGATTTTATTTTCCCACGGGATTTTATTTTCCCACGGATGGAGGAAACCGAAGCCCCCCATATTCCCTCTCAATTTCCAATCACAACCTTACCAAACATGGATAAGGAACCCAAAACCCATTCTCAAGCCTCTAAAACTTGAACCAAACGGCACATAAATGTTGAATATGAAACCCTCTTGACCTTGTACCCTCTTCTCTATTTCTCCACTCTCTTGTAACCAAAGTTCCTAACCTTCCTATTTCCTAGTTTGTTTTTTTCCCCAAGAGTTGATTATTGGTAGGATAAGCATTGTTGTAGTTAGCGACTTAGTCATAATAACACGGCATTGTGATAAATGATTACGAGTGCATATACGTTTTAACTTTGATATCATGTATTTATTTGATTAGGTTTGCATCTTGTATCAGGAAAAGCAAAATTCATGAAGGTTACACTCTTGTCCCAGTTGTGATATAGGTATCAAGTTTATTCCTAAAATAATAAGACAGGTCATCTCTTATCAAGAGAATGTAAAAGTACCCATCTCCTCGAGAGCCCCTTAAATCAATTCATGAGATCATTCCGAAGTGAAACAAGGATGATAATTTCTTCCTCGTCGTCGTCCGTCAGCAATAGGCAACAAATAACAACAGCAGGAATAAAAGAATATGTAGAGATTTAGATCTAGTAAAAGAAAATAGAGAGAGGGATTTAGTGGACCTTTGTTTGTTTGTTTGTTTGTTCAGTGGTGGTGGTGGTGGGGATCGGGGTGGCGGTGGATGCGATTGTAAGCGGCCTCTCCGGCGAGGTAGACGGCGAAGGCGACGAGGGCGATGCCGAGGCCGGGGGTGGCGTGACGGAGGTTGTTGGTGAGCGTCGGGTGCCTCCTCCACTCGTCCCTCCTCCTGAAGAACTCCCCGGTGGGTCCCAACGCCTTCCCCTTCTCCATTCTCTCTCTCTCAATTTACTCTTCTTTCACTTGTTGGATTGTTTGCTTGTTTCTTGGGCTAATTAGGGTTTGTTTCTAGGGCTAAATTAGCGTTTAGTCCTTGGATTTTATAAATTAGTGTCTAAGTCCTGATATATCGATTGGAAAGTTGTAACATGTATTTTTAGTTTTAGTTTTATTTCTTCCATTATATTCTCATTTCCAACATATATTGGTTGTAGTTTTGTACTCATATTCACAATATAATGGATAAAAGAAACAAAAAATAACCATAATCTAAATATTTCAATTGTACGTGTCAGAAATTAAACTCTAGCATCCAGAGACTAAAAACTAATTAGCCTTTGTTGTCCATAACTATATAACTATAAAGTCGCTAGCATGTAAAGTACTTAAGAGTTCATTTTTGTTCACCCACAAATAATAGGTGTTTGTTCACCCTTCAATAGAAAATGCACACGTGGTATTTTCAAAGTCAAATCCATCTTGATTGGTGAACAAAATCACTTACAAGATGGTTTTGTTTGGATAAAGATGTCACGTGTGCATTTTCTATTGGAAGATGAACAAACACCATAATATTTGTGCCTGAACAAAATGGACTCAAGTACTTAACAGTATACAATGCTAGCACTTAAGAGTATAAATATTATTTGTTTTTTATAACTATAATATATTTTAAAGTGATGTTGTTTATTTTTTTCATCATTTTAAATTACATTATAAACGTATGAATTGATTATTTTGTTCTCAATATTGTGACACTATTTTAAACACAAATTTACTACCACAAATCAAAAAAAAAAAAAAAATTTATCCACAAATACTTTTATCAACACAATATAAAATGGTTTCATTCTCAAGTTCACCTTCAAATAACAAGAAATCAAAAAATAATTAATAATTTGAAAAGTAGTTTTTTTGGCACTGGAAGTTGTTTTACTGTTAATTTTGAGTCAAACTCTCAGACACAAGAAAAAAATTTGATAATTTGAAAATTTTGAAAAAATAATTTAGAAATAAAAAAACAAAAATAAGAAGGGATTATGATTATTTGGACATGTTTCGTAATAATTATTTTTTGTAGGTTTTGGTAGTCTTGTTTTGCACTTACAAACAAAGTGGTAAAATATAAACTCAAGATTTGAGCTTACAATTTACCACTTATAAAATGTGTCACTATATAGTGATCAGTGTTTTAAAGGACAAAGAAATGCCTTAAATTTGTGGGTCTTGTACTTGTTTGAGCACTTTAGGGTTTGTTTGGCAACGGTGTTTTCATCGATTTTGGGATTTTTTTTAGTTTACCGTTTATGAAGTGTTTAAAAGACTCTTGTTTGGTAAATTTTTTGAGGTACTGATTTTGGTGGCTCAAAAAATCTCCAAATCGATGTAGTGTAATTTTTGGTCTCTTTATAAACACCCAAATTGGTTGATTTTGAGAGTTTTTATTGTTTATTCTATTTATATCCTCACAAAAATATAATTAAGTAGAGGAGGCAATAAAAAAAACTTTATCTTCATGCAGCCTTAGTAAATCATATTTGATCATTGCCGGAGTTGAATATTGTATGATACCACGGGTTACTTCACACCCACCCAATCTCGATTTGACACAGACAAACTTTTTACCTCTATTCCTGCTGCGCCTCAACGCATTTCTAGGAGAACCAGCTAGCTCTGGGTGCGAGTGGCTTCGTGGGCAAGTTCATAGTCTTAAGCAAAAAAAAACTTTTGGCCCCCTTCAAAAGAAATGCGGGCAGGGTAGAGCCGTCTCCCACCCCATTATTTCCCCTTTTTCTAAAAAGAAACGAAGTGACTTAGACAAATCTTGTTTGTCGATAGCCTCGGAGGTGAGGAGCTCGCCTGTAAACCCCCACATTTTGGAATAGGGATAAGTTTATATTTTTTAATTTATTTATTATTTTAATTGATTAAAAAGGTTAAAGTATTAATTTATAGAATCGTTATATATATATATATATATATATATATATATATATATATATATATATATATATATATATATATATATGATACTTTGCCATGGCTTGGATATTTGGAGCAATGTACGACCTTTTTTCTTTCAACCAAATTCGCATTATTGGCCTTGACTGTACCTAGTACACTTGTGACATGGGTGTTGCATTAAATTTGATCTCCTTCATGCTCCAAAAATATGGACAAACATCTCGAACCATTGACATTGCAAAATTATCTTCAATTGGCTAGTTGAACCCAATCGAGCCCAAATATCCTACTTGGACTCTTAAACCAATTCCCATGAGACATGTACACTACCCCACACTCATCCCTCATTATTTATATATATTCTTCATACTTAAACCCTCGCACATTCACAATAACACAATAACATAACTAATGATCTATTTGAAGTACCGATAGAGAACCTTCTTGTGCACTTGCACTCAAGCTCAACCAATACCCACATAACTAGACCCAAGTGCACCAAAAAGCCATACTAATGGATAAACCAAACCTCTTAGGTTTGAAGCAAACCTTAAAGTCCATTAAAAACTCAACCAAAAAGGGCCCAACAAGTAACTATATATATACATAGCAATCCCCTTCACAAAACCCTAACCCAAACTCCCCCCTTGGCCGCCACCTCCTAGCCGACCCCCTCTCCCAACCTCACGACCCCCACAATCCCCTACTCCCCCTCTACTTCAGTTCTCTATCATCTCCAAGCCCCCACACAAGTCCCCAAGGTGTTCGAACACCCATGGAACATTCGACCACCCTTCTAGGGCCGAATATTGGCTGATGGTTTCAGCAGCAGTTCGGGCACCCCCACAGCAGCAAAAGCCCCTAAAAATATTTACATCCTACTTGAAGCTCCCAAGAGCTCCCTCATGTTTCGTAAAGTTTGGAGTCCGTTTGGCTCTCCAAAAGGTCCGTGTTGCAAGAAGAAGCTCTGCAGTAATCAAGAACACGTAAGTTTTGTAATTTCTTTTTATTATTTATTTTATCATGTGAAAAACCCTTGTATGAACCCAAAAATATAATTAGATGACAATGAGGAAATCCCATGTATTAGAAACCCTAATTTTTTTTACATAAATACTAAGTACTTTCTTCTACTTGTTGATGACTTCAGTCGCAAAGATATGAGTGTATATGCTCAAAGAAAAGACTGATGCCTTTAATGCTTTCAAGAAATTCAAGTCTCTTGTAGAGAATGAATGTGACAGCAAGATGAAGACACTAAGACCTGATCGAGGAGGTGAGTTCATGTCCAAGGAATTCATAAGCTTCTGTGAAGGCGAAGGCATACAATGGAACCTCACCGCACCATATACGCCACAACAAAACGGCGTAGTGGAGCGCCAAAATCGCACCGTGATGGCCACGACAAGGAGCTTGCTCAAGAGCATGCATGTTCCTAGAAGTATGTGGGGCAAGGCGGTCAGACATGTTGTGTACCTGCTCAACCGGTTGCCAACTAAAGCTCTCAATGCGCTCACGCCGTATGAAGCCTGGACTGGTAAGAAACCAAACCTCGAACACTTAAGGATGTTTGGATGCGTCTCACACATGAAGACTGCAGGTCTTCATCACAAGAAACTTGATGACCGAAGCACACCATTGGTGTACCTTGGCGTGGAAGAGGGCTGCAAAGCACACCGTCTCTATGATCCTCAATGCAGCACGATCCATGTGAGTAGGGATGTCGTGTTCGAGGAAGAAAGGAGACGGGATTGGAACAATGGTGATGGTACCGAACCACAAGGCTGGGTAGAACTCTCAGTCGAAGATCCTGTTATCGAGACAGTGATCACTCCACAAGGAGCGGTGGGCACAGCTGTGCACACACCGGAGGGAACATGAGACGTGGCAACACCTATGACGCACGGAGCGGCAATGGCGTCAAGGGAGCCTACTACACCATAAGCTGCGGCCTCAACTTCGAGCGACTCACCCACACCGACGGCAGACTCGAATGAGCCAAGGAGATATCGCTCAATTGTTGACGTATATGCTGAAACTGAGGAGACCTTTCTTGATCCAGAGATATTGTTTTTGTCGGCTGAAGAACCGACAAACTTTCAAGATGCTACACTTGAACATGAATGGCGGGAATCTATGAAGAAGGAGTTTGAACTTTGAAGCCATCGAGAAGAATGGGACTTGGGTGCTTATTGAGTTACCAACTGGGCACAAACCCATCGGTTTAAAATGGATATACAAGGTGAAGAGAGACAGTGAAGGCAAGATCCTCAAGCACAAAGCTAGACTTGTGGAAAAGGGCTACGTCCAGCAACATGGTCTAACACATTTTCTGTCCTCGACAATGAGCTTTCTCATGCCTCTCAGCCGACCCCATTTTGATGGGAGAAGGCTTAGATGCTGATAGGGGTGACGACGACGACGACGAAGACTGTGTTCTTCTCTTTTATCATTCTGTTAGCTCCTTGGTTGCGGGAGTTGGAACTGACTGAAAAGGATGGTCTTCCTAAGCCAATTGGCGTTGGAAATGTTATGCAAGTCTCTTGCTAATGGCTGCCTTCTGCTAGGAACCTAGCACAGACATGTTGAGGGTTGACAGCTGATACCAATAACCTTTTCAATTGTTTCCTGGACCTTACCAGCTTTCTGTACATTTTGTGCTTCACAGCTTAGTTGACCTGTCTGATTGTGGAACCGCTTCTGTGGATGATGATGGTGATTACTCACCTAAAGTTGTTTCCTGTGTTACCCCCCACCCTTCTCTTCTCTTCTCTACTCTTCTTACTTTTTTGTGAGAACAAAAGTAGCTTTTTTGAACATTTACTGAACTGATTCGTGTAGAACTTTTGCAAGTATAAAATGATGACCAGTTTTCTCTTAATACCAGGGACAAGGAGAAGTCAGGAGAGCTGCTCTTATTTCGGTTGAGCGTCTTTGGAGTCTAAGAAGTGCGAGGAAGAAGATGCTAAAACGTCAAGCCAAAGCCTGGAAGGGGTTAATTTTCAGCAGTATGAGCACACATTTATAGTATAAGTACATTTTAGTGCTTTTTAACTTCACATCTTGGGAGTCTGCAACTAAGATCTCCACAAGAAATTGATGCTAAACTATGATGTCAAATCCTGGGCAGGGGTGATGAGACGCTAGAATATTGAAGCCAATTCCCGGCGAGATGATCTTCAGCAGTGAAAACACATTTATAGTATTAGTACATTTTGGTGTTTGACCTTTTTTTTATCTTCTTCCAATTATTAGAAGGGGCTGGAATAATTACTTACCATCATTAGTCACAATGATTTCAAAGAAGAGTTTTTTTTTTTTTCTCTTTCAATTTTTGTAAAGAACTTGGTAGATATTTCAAAAAAAAAATTTATAACAAAATGCCTGTTGCCATGTTTTTCTTTCTTTCTTTCTAGTACTAGTACTATAGGACATAGGGGTGAGAGTTCAATTTATTCGATTTCAAACAGATAGAAATAGTCAAAACTGAATAAACCGAAATTCTAAAAATCTAAAATCAAAATCGGACTGAAATTAGCCAAAACATAAATCGAACCGATAATTGATTCAGTTTATTCAGTTTGTTTAGTTGGGTTATTTTTATTATTTGATGGGCCCGATCTAAAGTTGGAATTGTGGTTAAACTATATTAAAAATATATAATTTTTATACATACGTTTGTTTGAATTTTAAAGTTGGTACTAAACTGGGTTTTAAAACAGATTTATATAATTGTTATTTTTAAGTATACACAAAATATATATACAATTTTAATTATTAAATATGCATAAAATTGAAAGTAATTATATACTTATGTAAGTTTTATTCAGTTTTCTGTTTTGGTTCAAATTCAAAACAGAATAAGAAATTTTAGTATTTTTAAAATCGAAATTGATCCAAAATTTTTTTTTTCAAACTGAACCTAATCTTTTATTCGGTTTTTTGGCTTCTTTTCGGTTAAACGGAATAATGCACAACCCTGACAGTAGCGTAAGAACCTATCATCATTCTATATTACTTGTAAACCAATTTTTCCTAAATTAGGTACTTGGAAAACATTAAGTTGTTTATTAGGTCCTACTTCTATTCATGCTGAATTCTTTATCTAATGGATGGGAAAGGGCCAAAGAAGAAGAAGGAGGCATATGTAGTTCTTTCATGGCAGCCTATCCTATGAAGCACATACACTCCAAAGAAATCATAGCCTAGGAAGAAGGCATATGTGGTTCTTTCGTATATTTTATCCACAATGTTTTTTACTACTGAATTGGTTGTTATTGCCAGGAATAGGATACATTCCAAGCACACAAATCTTGGACGATTGATGTAAGCTAATGGCTCTACGCTTGTAGGATCGTCCTATCATGATCAAATTTCAAGCTATAATTTCTTGCAGAAGTTCTCAGTTCAACATGAATGAGGTGACAATTTCTCCTTTATGTATTGATTAGAGTAAGGAGGATCTGTTAAGCTTTTTTGTGGCCATGACATTTTTCTATTGACAAAATGTTGCCATTCTAAAAGGGTATGATTTGTTGCCTGTGAATTGGTTGGCAGGTTTGTGATGAAAGAGCTCTCAGTTAGTTTTTATGAGGCCCCAAAATCAATTTTAAATATTTATGACAACTCTAAGATGTGGAGGAAGTTGGTTCCCTGGAGCAGTTCTTAATGTAGCATGATGTTGTTTACTTCCGGGCCATTTTCTTAAGAGAACAGATGATGGTATAGTCATTGTTTGGTGGGATGAAGGTTTTGATCATGGCCCTTGTAACGACCCGTTCCGCTCAAGCGGATAACCGATTCAAACGGAGCAAGTGCAACGACCCAACCCGCTTTGCTCAGCGAGAAGACTTGCTTGAGGCAAATGATTTTAGACTTGGCCTTTCAGGAGTTCAGACTTAGACTTTCAAAGGTGCGCTCAGAGTATCGCTCGACTGAGGCAAATCATTGCTAAGGTGGGTGGCTACGATGAACTTGTCTTTGCTTAGCCTGCACACTTAAAAATATGGACGATACATGCTAGTCGCTAGGTAAATACCCCTTGCATGCTAATAAAGAATATAACGCACCTTGCTAAGGGAATAATCTCATCTTGTATTGCTTGTGTTAGAACATGAAAATGAAACTTGGCTTATAGTTGGACCTTCGCATGCTACCTTAGCTTCGTACAAATAGACCCCAGTATGCCTCGAGTAGATCATTATATACTCTTCGTAGTGCACTGCTTCACTTGTTTACACTACTCGCCTTATGAATTATATCGCTCTATATGTCCCTGTACGGCTTCACTCCTCGCACTACCCCTTAGACCGTGCTACATTGTAACTTGTACTTGTTGCCTCGTTTCAATTCTTATCTAATAATTCATACCACGACCCCGGTAAAACTATCTTGTCTTGCATTCATCTAAGTTCCCCGAAAAACTATCGAATAGTCATTTCGTGCAAGTATGAACCTGAAAGTATACGGGACCCTTAGGTCGCCAAGGCAGTTCCCGAACCAGAGGATTGCATCATGTAAATAAACCAAGAATCACAATCGTGGAGCAATACTCGATCAGTACTGAATTTTAAATGGCTCGAAAAGTCGATATATATTTGTGAACTATCATGCCTTGAACTTGAACCTATACCTGACAAGATCCTGATTTGAACTTGTACCTGATATATCCTGACTTGTACTTGTACTTGACAAGAGGCCCGGAAGATTAGAGACTTGCATGATCACGGACAACTTGGTGCACAAGGGAGATTTTCGAATCTCGTTTCGCGGACGGTCTCTAGAGCACCGGGGCCGATCCGACCGGTCGGAACCTCCTGACTGTAGTCGCCTGCGTCGGGCGGGATGTGTGCAATGCACCATGTTCCTGCTTGCACACTATTCCACCCTGAGACTACACCGTCCTCTATGGGGTCGTATCAGTGACCTCATGTTCATATAGATAAGTCATCCTCGCTTAGGGTCAATCCGTGTGCAAGTCATTGCATCGCACATAGTAATCTGGAATACTTGAACGGATATGAGTATAAGACACTTGTACATATTTGGACACCTGAACATCTTTTGCAACACACCTGAGCATCCGTATAACTCGTGTACCTGAGTCAAAATTTCGTCCGTGACACTTGTGTTTGCTTATGCATTTTTCTTAGATTTTATTATGTATATACTCGTGCTTGGTTTAACTTGGTTGCCTTGAACAGGGAAGGACGGATGGTAAGTTGGTAAGTATCGCCGTGTTACTCATATATCGTACGGCGTACTGCCACACGAGTTAGGCTTTACATCATTGCTATAAAACTGATTCTAAGACAATACTAGAAAGATAACTTAATAGATGGTACACGGAACCTATATAACGTGTTTGAATTTGTCGAGCGGGCGAGAAGCCTCCCCACCAATGCATTCATGTACAGATAACCCACCAGATTATGTACTGATAACCCACCAGATTGCTTGCAGGGTGCGGGAGAACCTCGTTCGGTGCGGAAACTCCTTCGTGCGTGCTAAGGCATGGAGTTCGCTCTGGAGCCTTGGAGCATTGTGTCTGGAGTTTAAGCGTATATACAGGACATAATGTTGGAACATCGCCTATGTATCATTCCACAATTGTAGCCACTTAGCACGCTTTTATTGTTTTGAGAGAGAAGACTTGAGCGACTTGTAATCTCGGCCTCACGCCGCATGTAATACTTGTGAAATATCAATAAAGTGCTTGTTTTACTTCTATACTTGTGTTATTCACTGCTTCCGCTATTGACGACTCTGTGAACTTGTTATCAATCGTCTGTTCATTTCTTATTCCGCTGCATTCGGACTATCTGTGCGACTCTGTGGCTTAGATATTCCTCCGCCAGTTCGGATCATGGCCTTGCACGGGCACAGCTTGTGCTCGTGCGGCATCACATCCAGATGGGAACGATCGTCCTGCGGGAGCGCTGGCACGGTGATTCGCGCCTAGCAGGGACGGCCGATTCCAAGGGAGATCGAGGCATGACAGCCCTGACAATTACTTGTTGATAATGGAGTTATGTAAGCAAGGATGTATGTACTTCTGTATTACTATGATGCAAACTATGATGTTTTCCCTTATCAGAGGAATGATATAGGGGAAATTTGTCATATATATATATGCTTTATAGACAAGATATCTTGTTTATATTTGATCTAGACTAATTTATATTGAACATCCTTAATATAATATCTCATTGATGTTTTTAGTGCTTGCATTTCTCCTACACTTGCATTTTTCAAATTTAATAGTTGATGTGATGTTTCAGGATTTTATTGTTAGAGGAGGGAGAAAATTTCCTCTTTACAGGTAATATTTATTCTATTTTGTGATTCTCTATGCTTATGTGCCCTTCACTGTAATATCATATAATTTTGACTAGAAGTTGCATAGTATATCCGTACTTGTAATTTACACCTTTATCTTCAACTACTTATAAACAATAAAGGTATGCATGTTCCTAGGTGATTCTCACATGTTTCCTCTTCTATGTTATCTTCCATGTCTCATGGAAAAGTGGCATTCCTTATCCCTTTCCCTGATCAGTAGATGCTCAAACTCCAAAATTATTTTTAACATTGAATTTAGTGGGAGCGAGCTTTTATTGAATATTGGCTAAGGGGTGTGGAGGAATCTATTTGTCATAGGGATGTGAAACCATTACTAGAGGAGGCTGTTCTACAAGTATCCAATTGGGGTTCAATCTGGCTGACCTTCAAGTGCAGAAGAAGAACGACGGAGGAGGTGTTTGTCTTTTCCTCTGGCTCAAATCCATGTTTAGTCCAGTTGAAAGAGAGTGTACAAGATTTCTTTGTCAAGTACACATTTGGTAGGTTTGTTATCTTCTACAACTAAAATTTCTATAGTCGTCAGCTAATAAACTTTGAGATTAAAAGTTCCAAAAAGTTTACACTTTTACTGCAGAAAGAGACAGTTCTGAAAGATAGTGCTCAACATGTATGACTGCTGGAGTAAAATAGTACCTTGTTGGGCGTGCAATGATATATACCTTACATTAATGTTGCTCTATAGGTTATCTTAATTCTCATACCTCTTGCGGAATTTCATTCTGTATCTTGTTGATCTTTAGAGGGAAAAGTGTGTTTTCTTTCTTTTAACTGACATTTATTACAATCGCCTATATCTTGGAATTACTTGAATAACGCGTAGTTTCTGTATTTCCATTAATGATCTCCTTGTTGGCCGGTTTGAGAATGCATGACTTATGAGTATCCTTGACCAAATGTTTGTCATTTTTGTTTCATGGAGACCATGGAAGGCTGATAATAGTTCAATCTATGCAGGTGCTTTTGAATGTACTATCTACCAGGGGAATGCTTAAGCAGGGGGTGTGCTTGGATGCTTTCATCTCACTCATTCTAGACTCATTGGCTAACCAGATGGTATAAGAACAATATTTTCTTAAATGATTATATTGTGCACAGTGTTGAAAGATTATGTTCGTTAATGATAGTTCTCTAAAAACATACACGCTTATGGGACATGTATTTGAGGGCAATCGGTTATTGTACCTTATTTTTATGTATGTTTCGGAGAAACTACCATCATGGTTATCACATAGAAAGCAAATTTATGTGGGCATCGATACTCTATTGTCCAGATGTGTACATTTAGCATCCTTGTTTAATAAGCTCCTACTTAAGTAGGAATTTATGGTTCCTACTTACTATTGAATTGGAAGCACAACCATTTCTTAATTTTGGAATTTTTGGCTGTATGTTTGTTTTGTTGGTTAAACTATCAGTTTTCAGGTCTTAACATTGCTTCGTTTCTTATCGACCTAGGATTTTGATCAGGCATGCCTTGGTATTGAAAAGATTGCAGAACTTATAAAGGATGAGCAGGGGAACAAGAATATAAGGTTTGTTGCTTATATTCATTTATCATGCACAATAAGTTCCTTTGGTATTTTTGGTTTTATTATATGAAGACAACTGTTGTTAATGTGTGTTTCTAGAGTTGCATTCTTTTCTCATTTGACTTTACTTATTAAGATCTAGCTAGAAAAATCAATTGAAAATTTCCAACTCTTATGAAATGTTGTTAGTTACGACAAAAAATAATGCCAGATTGGTTTCTATTTCATGCAAATAACAACTATATATAGATACATAGTGACAGGTATTGTAACGCCCCGCAACCGCTCGGAGCGTTACGCTGAGTCGGACTGAATGAATCAAATGCTGGTTACATTTGAAATGTCGGATTTCGGGAAGAAGGATTAATCGAGTTGGTTTCAATGTGCAGATGGCTAGCGGGTTCGATGGAAATCAGGTGTTCGTTCCGAACAGTACTGAATAGCTGAATGGAAGCGATAATGCCGTCTTCCTTAATCCGATCGGTCGGATGATTTGGAGAGCACGGCCTGCTCGCACGGTCATACCAGTTGAGTAGATCGCGCTTGCATCGGACCACGGGTTTAAGGGATTGGCCGTATCGGCAGGACAGGATGCCTAACGGATTCGAACATGGTGAGTGGGCTCTTTCCCTTCTCCTCTACTCCTTCATGCCTAATAATATGGAAAACACGTAAAGGCTTGAACACTTGGGCTGAAACATCGGGAAGCACTACACTGAGGCGTGCATAGAGTGTGCGTCGTTGGCTTGGTAGGATTGTGGCTTGAATGGTTTACGCGTTGGATAGTTGGATACGATAGCTGGATTATTCATTTGAGACGATCGGTTGGATTACTTGGGATTATGCTTGGACGGTTGGAAATATACGAGTTGGAAGGATACTTTGAGGCAAATGGAAATATGGGAATATCGGGAATTCGGGCGAGCGAACGTGCATCTGTGCGCGTGTATCACAAGGATGCTTTGTCTTGCAAAGCAGGCAGTTGTGGTTCGAAACCGAACAACTGTATCGGCGAGGGCGTTGTGTCGTTTGATGAGGCATCGTGCCACGAATGTGACATTGTGCCACTGAAACGGCATTGTGCCATGGGTTTTGCTTCGAGCATAGGTGTTGCACCAATTTGGATTGTGTTGAGAAGAGGCTTCGTGCCTATGAAACACTTGATATTTTGATGCCCCGGGCTATGTTTTGAGGTCGAGATTTGGGTTCTTTGGAAGGACATGTTGGAAGAATGGTTATGGATGTGTTGGTTGGATTATCGATGGAACGAGTCTAGGATCGCTTGGTGGGGCGAGAATGTTCGATCCTCTCGTCATACCTACGTGTCTGCATAGTCACGGACAACCTGGGTGGCACAGGGTTTGGTTTCCTCGAACGGGTGCTGTAAACGTGGTGATTCACGTTCAGCGGGGACTATCGAGCTTGCGGGAGATTGGAGCGTGACAAATTGGTATCAGAGCGCCCGGTTCATTTCTTCGGACTTGGTCCTTCGCTTCATCACAAACTCTAAATAGCTTCCGCGTGTCGTTTAGCTCTTGACTCTACTCAGTGCCGCATCGGATGTTTCATGCAATAAGTCTATTTATTGCTGGTTTTGGCTGCATGTTATTCTGTGTTGGGTTGCCTTGGTTGGTTTTCGTAGGATCGCTTAGCCTCGTTAGGCGTTGTTGCATTCGTGCAGCAAGTTGGTTGGCGTTGTTGCATTTGTGCAACAAGTGTGGGCTTTCGTTGGGTTGGCTTGGCTTATCGTTCTGGAGTTTCTGATTGCCTCAATGGATCAGTTGGTTGGCTAACGAGATTTGGTTATGCGGCATGTTTTGGGTAGAAACATTCGATGAGAATGGATCCTTGCACGAGTTGCTCGTCAAGTGATTGTGTTGGATAGAAGTTGGAATTTTGGCTGTGGTGCATCGGTTGAGCAGGTTTGAGTTTGGCTCGGGAATATATGGATAAGTTGGTACGAGTTGCTCGTACAACAAAAGTGTGAAACCGTTGGGCATTGGGTTGGACTATTTGGAAGACAATCATTGCACGATCGCTCGTGTTGAGAATGTATCAGACGGGTTGAGAAACAGTTGGATAACTCAAGCGTTGCCTGAGTTTTATGTCAGACTCGAATTGGGAAAGGCATGATTATGCATAAGGGATGGTTCGAACGGATCTTGGATCTGTGAAGGAAATTGTAATGCGAGTAGCGACTTGATTCGGAGTGGTATATGGGATACCACATTTTGAGCAAGGCATTGGAAACATTTTGGTTGGACATTCAATGGAAATTTCCTGAACGGACTCGTGAAACGAGAATACAAGCTGGTGAGTGAAAGTCGGTATAGTGGGAAGAATGAAAATGGAGCAAGCGAATATTGAGTTGAGCATATCGTGAACGGACTAGTGCAAATGGAAAGCATCGTTGGGCTTAAGAGATGGATCGAATCGGAACGAACATTTGGGTTACGCTTGAGCAAAGCGATGGGATTATCGGAATGATAGCGAGCACGGACTATGATTTTGGGCAACGCATTTGAGCTGTTGGTTGAGCAACGAAACATGAACTTGGCTTGGAGGGACAATGCGATTGATTCACACAAACTTGAAGGATTTTGGATATTGTTGCTCGATAAGTTGAATCAGGTTTAGCGGAAATGAAATTTTGGGCAAGATGGTGCAACGATGATAGACGGATTCTCTGGAAAGACGTGGACGGATTGTGGCCACAACGGAAGGCAAAGATATTGGCGGACAGACTTTTGAAGATAGCTAAATGTGGGAGCAACGTCGGAATAAATCACTGTGCTGCTCGAGTAAGTTGGAAGTGCAAGGTGGGAGTGGCAAATGGATAAGAATTTGAGCAAGTCTCGAGTTTCGAGAATCAATGGAATCGATGGTGCGAGAATCGAATATGCAATTCGAAAATTTGATGGATTCAGGACAGAACGGCGGATTGATGGAATAAGGTTTCAACGAGTGCGGTTCTCGGATTCGGAAACTTCGCTCGGATAAATGGTTGGATTTTGAGTCGGATTTTCAGATAAGATATAGCATGGTTTATAGTAACTGTCCATCGTGATGATTATAATTATCAAGCGTAGCTTCGGGACAGCTGACCCTAAGCGACCTTGCCCGCTGAATCGGATATGAATATGGTAGACCCATAGAACGACCCTTGAGGCGGCGTATTTGGGAATGCGTCGAGGGCAGATGTGAGGCAATGTGATTTGGCTTATTGACTGAGTGTTGAATTTGAGAGATCCTTGGGATAGCCTTCAGCTGAAGATGTAGCCGGAAGACCGAAGCGATTGTGGGATTGGCCTAAGTCAACTGATGAGATTCAGAGTCACAGATTTTTGTAGATGGCATCGCCTCTGACTCATCGTGCTCTGGAAGGAAATAGCATTTATATGAATGGACGACTGTGGCGGCTCGTTCAAATCAAATCTTTGCGAATACTGGAAGGGACAGATGTGCCTCAGATTTACAAGATGTCTCGGAACTTAGTCTGGGAAGCGTGCTCATTCGGAAGGCGAAGGTGATATTCTATGCTTCGAGGCAGTGGAAGCAGCGCGAAGAACTATTTCATGCGCAACCTAAGAATTGTGGCGAGTGTGTCCACGTTGAAATCGTGGCGACACAAATCCCTTTGGCGTGGCGGCGAGATCTTCGTGGATCACACGAACCTCAATATAGATGTTCACCCTGTGAGATATTGAGATGGCAGGAATGTGTTGGACTGAGCTGATCTAAGCAAAGTTGATATTTGGGTAAGTCGCATAGCTGGGGTAGATCAGTTGTGAGAATCGTTCGGTGCACGAGATAATATTTGGAGATGTTGCTAGTACTGATTTCAGAAATAGTGGGATGGATTGAGCTGGAACACGAACTCATTGAGTCGGTGGAAAATCTGCATAATTGAGAATAGTTCTCGAGCGAATGTGTAGGAATGGAAATCGTGATTTGGTCCAATTGGGAGCAAAGCAATATGGACGCCTCGAACATAAAGATACCCTTGTAACTTGTTCAAATTTGCTATCGCAAGGCTCGGCTGAAATACATGTATTTTAGGGACGCCTTAAATATATGTACGACCCAAAACTAAGCGATACGAGAAATTCGGGTTGAGCTGCAAGGAGGATGTGGGAATTCGTGAAAAATTTATTCGAACGTTCAGCAGAACGAGATGTTGTGTCAGAAATAGTGAATATGAGAGTTGCATAGAGCAGATCTATGGAATTGGATTATGGCATGCTAGTAAGGAATGAGTACCAGCACGGTTCGTGGACGAACCTGATTCTAAGTGGTATATTATGTAACGCCCCGCAACCGCTCGGAGCGTTACGCTGAGTCGGACTGAATGAATCAAATGCTGGTTACATTTGAAATATCGGATTTCGGGAAGAAGGATTAATCGAGTTGGTTTCAATGTGCAGATGGCTAGCGGGTTCGATGGAAATCAGGTGTTCGTTCCGAACAGTACTGAATAGCTGAATGGAAGCGATAATGCCGTCTTCCTTAATCCGATCGGTCGGATGATTTGGAGAGCACGGCCTGCTCGCACGGTCATACCAGTTGAGTAGATCGCGCTTGCATCGGACCACGGGTTTAAGGGATTGGCCGTATCGGCAGGACAGGATGCCTAACGGATTCGAACATGGTGAGTGGGCTCTTTCCCTTCTCCTCTACTCCTTCATGCCTAATAATATGGAAAACACGTAAAGGCTTGAACACTTGGGCTGAAACATCGGGAAGCACTACACTGAGGCGTGCATAGAGTGTGCGTCGTTGGCTTGGTAGGATTGTGGCTTGAATGGTTTACGCGTTGGATAGTTGGATACGATAGCTGGATTATTCATTTGAGGCGATCGGTTGGATTACTTGGGATTATGCTTGGACGGTTGGAAATATACGAGTTGGAAGGATACTTTGAGGCAAATGGAAATATGGGAATATCGGAAATTCGGGCGAGCGAACGTGCATCTGTGCGCGTGTATCACAAGGATGCTTTGTCTTGCAAAGCAGGCAGTTGTGGTTCGAAACCGAACAACTGTATCGGCGAGGGCGTTGTGTCGTTTGATGAGGCATCGTGCCACGAATGTGACATTGTGCCACTGAAACGGCATTGTGCCATGGGTTTTGCTTCGAGCATAGGTGTTGCACCAATTTGGATTGTGTTGAGAAGAGGCTTCGTGCCTATGAAACACTTGATATTTTGATGCCTCGGGCTATGTTTTGAGGTCGAGATTTGGGTTCTTTGGAAGGACATGTTGGAAGAATGGTTATGGATGTGTTGGTTGGATTATCGATGGAACGAGTCTAGGATCGCTTGGTGGGGCGAGAATGTTCGATCCTCTCGTCATACCTACGTGTCTGCATAGTCACGGACAACCTGGGTGGCACAAGGTTTGGTTTCCTCGAACGGGTGCTCCGGGGCACAGGGACCGTTCGGCCATGGAGGAGACAATTGGGTAACGCGTCTTGGGCGCGGTACCAGCGGTTGGATGCGATTCAGGTGGGTTAGCTACTTAGCGCTGTTTCGAATAGAACCGCATTGATCTGTCCGATCAACGTCCTTTATGGCCTTTGGCCAGTGACTTCATATAAGAATAGATGTTGGCTTGCTTTACTTTGGTTGGTTTGTGCATCGTGTAGGCGCGGCCACCTTGCCTCGGCAAGAGTGTGCACTCGAGAGTGGGATATATAAACTTTGGTTGAGAATGGATATTGAGGCGAGACTGATGGTTCGATATGTTATCGTGCAAGCGACGACATTGAGTTAGACGGGTCGGCTTTATACAAACTGCTTGTCGTTTGGTTTGAGAATGAATGCTAGCATGCTTAAACTGCTTTACTGCTTTCCTTAACATGTCATCCATATGCCATGAAAAGAATCTAGGATTCAACTAGAAAGATCACCATTTAACTGTTTGCATTCACTACTTTACTTAGTGTCGGCTTAGGCGAGTGGGTTACCCCGCTCACCAGTACGGTTGTGTACTGACCCACGTTTGTGGGCATTATTTCAGGGACACAGACGTAGTGGCGCTGCTTGGATATACGGGACAAGATGTATGAACTGTAAGTACCTTTGTGGGCTAGAGAAAGAGCAAGAGTTATTTCATCGTCTCCGTGGCATCGCCTTTGTGGCATTGACTCGGGGCATCTCATTTGGACCCTATCGTGAGCTTCGCTACGTATACTCTGATTGTGTGCTTGGTACACAATACTTGACTTCCGCTGCAACTTGGTTGTTTCAATGATAACATTTGGTGTTTGACAACATCGCCTTGTACGAGCGCAACTCCAGGCTCGTACGGCATCACGTCCCGATGAGAACGATTGTCCTGCGGGAGAGCTGTAAACGTGGTGATTCACGTTCAGCGGGGACTATCGAGCTTGCGGGAGATTGGGGCGTGACAGGTATGGCAACCGGGTAGGATTTTGAATTCGAATCCAAACGTATCAAAAATAACTTGCTTTCACTCTCTAGATTTTAGAGCCTGATACATCATATTTTGCCAATACATTTCTTTGCATGTATGTGTTGCCTTCATCAAGTTATCATCTGCTCCTTATCGTTTGTCCCCTATTAAATAATACTAAAAGTACCTCAAAGTTCATTGCACCCTTCTATCTGCTTGGCATGGCATACTGTGATACCCTTGTTTCTCTCGGCTAAGCCCGTTGTAAGATCCTCACAACTGATGATGTGCATTACCTTCTGGCAGGGCAAGATTACAATAAGGAAGGAATAAGTTTAGAATGCTACCTAAAAATTACTAAATACTAATCACACAGAATGATAGAAACAACACTCTCACATAGTCCTAAGATGTCTCTTGTAATTGTTTTTGGTTATTGTGTCTCTATCAACTGATAAGCATTTAATGCTTGAAGGGGCCTTGAGCTAGGTTCAAACTATAGCTGTTAGAGCCTAAGGCTATCTGAAGAACGTGAGAACAACATTTAGGGACAACTCAAGCTGTAGGATCAGGTTGCCAAGCTTTGCAAAACATAAAGTTTGTGTTCAGTTTCCTATCTCTACCTTGACATGGTCTGTATCATATAGTATATGACTGTTATTAGATACGATTTGGCACTCCAGCTAGAACACTCAACATTTTGTTGTGTCTATGTTATGCATCTCTATGTTGGGGTAATGTGTAGTCCATTTGTTTTGCTAACAACTTAAAATAAATTATCTCGACACTTTGTGTATTCAACAACTCCGGCAATGAAATTATTAAGCAATTTCTTCATATTGATGATGTATTGATCAAGATATTTTGTTATTACTTATATTTGTTAATATTAGATTTCTATAAGTACTACTTATATTTGTTACTGCTTTTTTCTTCTTATTTTTTTGTCTACTAAATATTTTTGTGACCTTCGGCTTTGCAGATCCGGTGGCTATCCAAACAATAAGAGAGGTCACAATGCTTGAAGCAATAGTAAAAGGAAGGAAATAGCTACGAGGAAGCAAGAGAATGAGGAGAAGATTGTTGCTCAAATTATTTTCGCAACTTTCAAACATTTTTTAGCATGGTAGTTAGTTTAGTAAAGTTGTATTAGATATACAATATTTATTTAAGGCATTTTGTCTTTATTAATCTATGTAACTTTACCTTTACCGCGCATGTACTTATTTTGTGGATGTTTAAGGTATTTTGGCTTGATTTCTTCTTTAGTTTTCGACTGTATCTCCATCAGAAAAATCTGAAGTTCTATCATAAGATCTGCCAATACTGGGATTCCTAGCTCCATGTCTGCTGTATGAGAATTTTGATGCTGGGGTATAAGAACGCGAAGACCCCTCTCTTCTAGCAGTTTCCAATACATCCGCGGTGAGAAGAGCAACTGTGTTTTCGTGTCAGCTTATGTTTTGATTGCAGCAACTCCTGAGAGCTGCAGTATCCACTAACATCAGACAGCTCAGCAGACCTAAGTTCTCGATCAGAATTTGTTTGAAGATCTAGAGCCTTTCCGGTTGATGAGTTATTGTCAATTTTTCTTGTGACAGCTACTCTGTTAAGCTTTCGGCAGTTCTTATAGCTGGATTCTTGGCTTTGATACCAGATATATTCAGAGGATACCCAGTATATTATGCATCGCTTGCAGAATCCATCTTAATAAAAGTGTTCAAATCTTTTTCTGGGCTATTTTGAGATGACGCCTGCTTGCTGTCCTCGTCTAATTGTAATTCACCATCACTAGATTTATATGAATGATTCCCCCAATTGTAAAGGTATACCTTTTTCCTTCGTTTTTCAAATCCTGGAATTAGTTCAAATGATCCACCTTTTTTTATTTTCTGAATTCTCTTTGCATTGTCCAAATTCACAGAAGTACCAAATGAGTTAGATCTCAATGGGGACTTCCAAGATGTATGAGTTCCCGGGTCATGCAAAACCCGAGATTTTTGAAGATCACACTGACAGTAACTACTACAATGCTTATACAGTTGACGTCAGAACTATACAGTAATTAGATGCTCAAATCTTCTCCTCCAAGAAGTACAAGGATTGGAAGGAGAAAAGCACCTTTTGAATTCTGCAGAAGGCATTTAATAGTTGTAGTGGTCAAGTGATCAAAGATCAACGTATAACATATAAACAGATGGAAGAGCTAGAAAAGAGATACGTTCATAACAAAACAAGATGCTTACTTCATGTATTTGGGAATTAAAAGCCGGAAAATACATGAGTATTAGCATAACTAGAACAGTATTATCTTAAATAGATATCTGAAATAAGCTATTATTGCTAGAAGATAAGCAAACTTTTATCTCAACACAAGACATGGATAACAAACTTAACATCTTAAGGTTGATTCCAGAACCTCATGAGGAATAAAGTTCCCATGGAAGTCAAGGAAACTGATAAAGTAACATGAACTAAAGCATAGCGCCTAGTGTTATATGTATACTATATTTTGGTCTACATTTTTACAGAGAACTTTTGTTCCGCTTTTCAATTCTTAAATATGAATGCATTCAAATGTTTAGGAACTTTGCTGCCTCCTGTACTACGTAAACATATATCTATCTAACCAACTAGAGGACTTCTAGAGTAGCATGGAGGAAATCTGCATTCCTAGGTTCCTATATAAGTTCAGCAAAACCAACTTAAAAACAATCTCTCATAATAATAACACCATATAATTACAGAGATACAATGATGAAAGTATTGCCTAGAGTTCCTTTCATGAGGAAAGACAATAGATCTGCATGAAAAGGTTATCTTTGTGCCATGAAACCATAGTTTGTAGTATCGGGCAATAGTGATCCGATACGGCCGATACCGATACGGTTTAGCATGTCCCGATATCCAATATTGAATGATACCGGCATTGAGGTCTCTTTTTCGCAAGGTTCACAGTTTCGGTATCGGAATTGGTATCATACCCAATATTATAAATTTCGTTAGGCGAATTTGTTGCGTCAAAGGGGCGCCTAGCACCTAGGCGCCAAACTTATTATTATTATTATTATTATTATATATTTTACTCCCATATATATTATGTATATGTAATGAAAACACAAAAAACAACCTGACAACTTGGCTAGGGGTTGGAGTGATTCCTTTCACCCGTGGGTGTTGATTTTTTTGCTGTCATTAGGTTTGGATGTTTCCCAAACCGTAACCCTTCTTCTTCTTCTCCTCTCCTCTCCTCTCCATTCCCTCCTCTTCTCTTCTCTCCTCTCCTCTTCGAAAGCCAGCAGCAGGAAGAAGAAGAAGAAGAAGAAGAAGACATCTCCTTTTCGAAAGCCAGCAGCAGCAGCAGGAAGAAGAAGAAGAAGACCTCTCCTCTTCGAAAGACAGCAGCAGCAGAAGCAGCAGACAAGCAGTCCTAGACGCAGCTGCCAGGTATATATATATTTTTTAATTTCTTGATTTTTTTTTTCCCTTTTTCGAAATTTCAAAATTTAAAATATGATTTTTTTTTTTTTTGATTTTTTTTTTTAAAAATTTCAAAAAAAATTGGCCGCCTACGCCGCAATTTATAACATTGTTCTTACCATTCCTATGAGTATCGTGATTGGCGGGATTGGTAGCTTCGGATCAGAGTATTGAATTTTTTTGTATCGGAAAACAAATAATTATTAATAAATTATTAACATTTAAAAAATATTTTATACATTTAGTCGTAATTTTAAGTATTTTCAATGTTCTTTCTTAGTATTTTTGAAATATAATGAATAGTAGTCACCCTTGTCGATTAGTTTTCATGTTATAGATATTATTTTCTCCTTTTACATACTTTTACAATTTTACTATGCTTTTACACCCTTGTTGGTTGGTCTTTTTCGTTCAGTTTTATTTGTCAAATTGACCGAAAAAGAAACCATAATGTTAGTATCAGGTATCGGTCGGTATCGGATTGGGACATGCCAAACCGTATCGGTCGGTATCGGATTGGGACATGCCAAACCGTATCGATATCGACCGTACAGATCGATATCGGCACGTAGTTGTGCTTTCAGCAAGAATTTCACCATTGGGAGCCGGCGTCTTTTGAAGCACTTTCACGTGAAAAAAAACTAGGACATACTCAGCAGCAAGGCGTCCGAAGGAAGCTTTTGGAAAAGAAGAAATACAATGCGCCAATGTCAATGCATTTGACCAACCGATTGAGCCAATACTGCAAACTATGCTTTTTCGGTCAATTTTGCAAAAAAAAATTGAAAGAAAAATACCAACAAGGATGTAAAAGCATAATATGGTTGTAAAAGTATGTAAAAAAAGAAAACTTATTTATCGCATGTAAACCAATTGGCAGGGGTGACTACTATTTTATTCAATTTGAAAACTACTAAGAAATAACACTAAAATACTTAAATTATGCTAAATGTATAAAATATATTTTCTAAAATTTTAATAATTTATCAATAATTATTTGTTTTCCGATACCAAAAAATTGGATATCGGATCCGAAATTGCTGATGTTGCCAATACCGTCGATATCGATATTGCGAACCTTGCTTGAAACCCACTAAGAATTCTTTTGTGCTCAGCAAAGAGCAAGTCTAAAGCCACATGCACCAACAACAACGAGCAAAACAACATTTGGCAATCAAGTGTTCAAGGATGAGATCAAGGTTCAAAGTATCGGTATCGGTATCAAAAAAATTTATATGAGTATCAATATCGACAATATCGACTGTATCGACGGTATCGGATCAGAGTATCATTTTTTTTTGTATCGGCAATATTAAATAATTAGTAATAAACTAATAAAAAAATACTTTACATATTTATGCATTATTAAAGTAATTTTGTGTTTTTTATTATAATTGAATTAAATATTAATCATCCTTGTTGATTGGTTTACCTGCAGTATATAAGTTTCCTTCATTTACATGTTTTTACAATCATACTATCTCATTATATTCTTACTAATTGAATGTTACTTTGTTCTATAGGTTTCAACTTTGATGAATTAAAGCGCATAGAGGGAGGCACAAGATGCACTTACTCAAGAGATTAGAAGCAATACAAATAACATGATGAGACAAGAGTCACAAGATCCATAATTATGTTTGTCTAGATTTTTATTTCTGTAAAAAAAAAAAAGGATTCAATAATATTTAGAATTGTAATTTTATGCATTTACAAGTCATTTAAATTTCATCCATAACAGCATCCACTTTCTCCAGCTACTACTTTTTGGCTCTATTATGTTATTCTATAAATGTTACATACAATAAAAAAAATACATACAATAATATTACACTTATAAAAACGTTACATATAATAATATTACACTTATACAAAATATTACATACAATAATAAATAATGTTACATACAATAATATTGCATTTATAAAAAATGTTACATATAATAATAAATAATGTTATATACAATAATAAATAATGTTACATGTAAGATTTAGATTGGGACAATAAAACAAAAAATGTTAAAACTCCTACACAAATCCAGTCGGCCAAATAATTCAATGGAACAATATTTACATTTTTGAACTTTGAATTTAATTATTGATTTCTCTTTTTTGCTAGATTTGATACGAATTTAACGACTAAATCTGTAACTAATCCAAAAAAAAAAAGAGGAATCAATAGTTAAATTCAAACATGTAAATATTGTCCCATTGAATTTGTCTCGCCGAGTGAATTTCTGTAAGAGTTTTAACGTTTTTTTTATTATCGTCCCAGTGTAAACCTTATATGTAACATTTTTTAACGATTTAAAAAAAAAAAAGTAATATATTTATATATAATTATAAAAAAAGGGAAGAGTTTGGTGTAATTGCAGGGAGGAGGAGCACTCGCCTACTGAGTTGGCGGGGCCCAGAGTTCGAGAGGAACTCGCCAACTCAGTTGGCGGGCCCCTATCCTCCCCTCCCACGACGCATCGGAGACCCCCCCCCCCCCCCCCCCCGACCCCTGACCCCTCGGAGACCACCCACCCCGACTCCTCCCCTTCTCGGAGACCCCCTTCCCCCTCCCCTCAACTTTTCCCCCTCCTCTCCCTATAACTACCTCCCCAACTCCTCCTCCTCCTCCTCACCTCCCCCCTAAACCCTCCCCCCTAAACCCTCACTCGCCAACTCAGTTGGCGGGCACAACCTCCAACTCAGCATCCCTCGCCAACTGAGTTGGCGGCCTGCATGTATCTCGCCAACTCAGTTGGCGGGCCCCAACAACTCGCCAACTCAGTTGGCGAGTGCTCCTCCTCCCTGCAAATACACCAAACTCTTCCCTTTTTTTATAATTATATATAAATATATTACTTTTTTTTTTAAAACCGATTTTTTAATTATTGTATGTAATATCTTTTTATTATTGTACGTAATATTTTTTATAGGTGCAATATTATTTGTTTAGCCAGGTGGATTTCTTGGAACAATTCGATGTTGGAATCATTCGATATGTATCGGTAGATACTTCATGAATACATTTGTCATGCCTCCAACCAGCATTTATTTTCTCCAATATACGACTTTTGCATCATTATGTTATCCTGTAAAATAGTAGTAAAAAATAATTAAGATAAAGTTAAGATGCAATATGTTGGTTAAGATAAAATGATAAAAATAGAGAGAGACAATAATAGTATATAAACTATGCCTTGGTCATATAAATCCCGAAACGCTAACATGTGCTTTGACAATTTGGCTACAGGAGGAGGAATAGTTGTTCTTTCAAGACCTTGGTTCGAATCCTGGGTTCAGCGCATGCCTCGATTTTTTTTCCTTTTTCGAATCCTGGATTCAGCGCATGCCTCGATTTTTTTTCCTTTTCTTTCATAAGTTGCTGGGCTTCAAATTTTTTATTTTTTTTTAAAATTTGTTGCTGGCCCAATACAAAAACCCTAAATCATACTACATATACGGGAGGAGAGAATCTCTGTCCTCTCCGTCACCTTCTCTCTCTCTCTCTCCGTCAGAGGAGCAAAGAGAAATGAAGCCCCAGTCTCCCTCTCCTCTCCTCTCCAGTGTATGAGGCGACACATGCGGCGCGAGAAGGGGGCCACGGCGGCTGTACAAAGGAAGGAGATCTGACAGAGGTAATTCTTACATAGTTTTTGATTTACATAGTCTCCATTATTGAGTTTTTTTTTTTCAGCTACAAAGAATCGGAGCGTATCGGCCTGTATCGGGTTGGTATCGGACCGTATCGGTCTGTATCGGGTTCGTATCGGCCGACATGAACCGATACCATATTTTTTACAGTGAATCGGCCGATACCGATTTTTTCTACGAGTATCGGATGGACACCTTGAAATTCGATCCGATACGGCCGATACGTATCGGTATCGGCCGAAAAGTGAGATCATCAGAAAGGGGTCTCAAGTTTGGTATCCAAATTTTCAGAAAAAATATGAGTTACATCAGAAAAGCAGATTTTTTAACATTGCTTGTGATAATATAGTTTTCAGTTAAAACTAAAAAGTTCAATACAATAACAATCGGGAGTCAAGAACGATTTCCTTAGATGTGATCAGTAAGATCAGGTATTCACCCACAGACCAATAATCTTCCAAAGAAGTAATAGACACTGAAAATGTGCTACCGTTCAAAAAGAAAACTTTTATTAAAAGAAGCCATCAAAAATGGAAAGCATAGATTGAAATGAAGAAATTTCATACTGTCCAAAAGGGAAACATGATGTGCAATGTTGCACGGACACAAATATAATGCAACATGACACCAGTTTTGGCGTAGCCTAGTGTTTTCTAGAGCGTTTATTCCAAGTTTAATGCATGTTTGAGAAGGACATGACACCCATTTGGAGTATCAGTGCGTTCTTTTAAATTAGACTTTGAAACATCTGAGCTCAAGGTAGTCAAAGGCGCACTCGAGGCGCAAATGGGCCAAATCGTCCGAGGCACAAGGCACACTTAAGGCGTGCGTCCGAGCGACGCTAAACGCAAAAATAATATATATATATATATATATATATATATATATATATATATATATATATATATATCGTATTTCTACATTGATAAACATGTGTGCTTCAAATTTTCCCTTGTCTAGGTTGCAATCACTTTGAATTGAGTGAGTGAGAGAGAAAACAGTAAAAAAAAAGTACAACAGTTCAAAAAACTGTCTAAAAACAGTACAATAGTTCAAAAAACAGTCTAAGCATGTTTATTTTTTTCACAAGATTTTCAAGGCGCGCCTTAGCTATTCCAAGGCGCTCGGAAAAGACGCACTTTAAGAATTGTGTTCCGCCTGGAGTGCTCTGAGACGCTGCCCCTGCGCCTAGGAACAAGGCGTACCTTTGACTACACTTTCTGAGCTAAAGATGCCATTTTGCATTTGCATGAGAAGGAAAGAAATTCCCTACTAAAACGAAAAATCTAAAATGAGTGTCGAAAAAATAAAAGAGTATTTAAGACAATTAATGGCAAATGAGGAAAAGATATAACATTTAAAGGAGGGGAGAGGGAAAAAGGGACCTTAAAAGCACCAACTATGGAAAGCATGAACCGTAAAGGAAACTTTGCAATGTCCTGAGTGGAAATTGGGTCAGAAAAAAACAAGAAAAAGAATATTATGCACCCTGAAACTGTAACTGAAATTGAAGCTACAAAAGCACAAGTCAACCTATAACCAGAAGGATCGCACCAATCATTTTGAGCCGCACGCTAGGGTACAGTCAGAGAGGATATGACTTGGCAGTATTATCATAATGATTATGAATACCTATATAGATACAATATTGTTCGAATGCAAATGTTTTATTCATATTTGACAAAACCATATACGAATAACTACCAAGTATAAGAGGAAAGTGATACTGACTATTAGAACAGAACTAAGATGAGAAGGATATGGATATGAATCGAATAAGATACAAATTAAAGTTATCACCTACAGAGGGGGAGAAGGGGGAGCACAGGGGGCAGACCCTCCTCCCCTCTGCCTCTCCCCCATTTCCACCCAAAAAAATCATAAACTCTTGTACTTTTGTTGTTAAAACAATAGTAGCAACATAGATGATTAAACAGTATGTCATATCCGAATATGATAATAGATATACGACACGTGTATTTTTGCAGTGTCTATGTCATATCTGATACGTATCCAATACAACACCGATTTTCGGAGTGTACATGCTTCATATTGTACAATACAATAGTCCATTCAGTCTATTGGTGTGTTTGTTTCTTCCTCCTAACACATTCTAGTTCAACTCTCAATTAGTGTCTTGTGCTCCCCTAACTGTTCCATTCCTTCCTAAGACATCGAGTTGGATATTGCATGAATTTATATAAAGTTATTGTAAAATAGTTGACTTACTAAGATTAGTCTAATATACATGTTAGGTAAAACCTAAATTGATTAACTAAACAACATAATTTATACGTTAAGTTCAATGAGAAACTAAAGTTTTACTTAGCACTATTCACACCACCAGATGTAGCCATTTTACAATAAATAGTCCACGAGTGTGGGGTGAGGACTTAACATTTCCAAAGAAGAAAATACACTATAAACCGATTTAACGATCTATGCATGTAAGCTGGCATCAGCCATCAAAATTAATACACTGCGAACTAGCGAGATGTACTACATTAATCATTGTACTTGAAATGTATATGGCAAAAAGCATAATAAAGGGTTATTTTCTTGGGGGAAAAGGTTCCATAAAATTAATCAGGCGTGTTCATACAAGGAATCCTCCAAAGACTTGAAGACCATTATAATATCCAAAACAAAGAGGTTAAGTTAAGAAACCTATAATGTATCTCGAATAGACATGCAGGCATCCCAACCCATAAAATATATTTCTTAAGCAAAGAGCATGTAAAAAATAGACGAGGAATTTCGAATTCGACATGCAGGCATCCCAACCCATAAAAATACAGTTTTTTTTGTCGGTTCAACACTACTATATATCAAATAGAATTATGGAAAAAAGGATATTAGAAGTAAAATTTAGCATTGATCTATGACAAATAATAGATATATTTTGTACAATAGAATATAAAATCAGAGATGTTAAAGTTTATTCTTCACCAATAACTACCAAATTATTATCTAGGTTTAGAATAAGACATCAAAATATCTATAACAAACCAAACCAGTAGTACCTATTAAACAAGAAATCTCATAAAATAATTCCACATTCTCGTCAATACAAGAAGAAAAAATATCAAAGTGTAGTACTAGAATCAAAATCGGCACTTCAAATCAGACATGCAAGCATTCAAGACCACAAAATTAGATTTTCGTGTCGGTTGATAGATAAAATTATGAAAAACATATTTTTTATAATAAAATTAAAATCGTAGATGGGAAAATAATTTTTTTGCAATAACAACCGAAATTATGATGTCGATTTATAAATAACACATCAAAACATTCACAACCAACCAAGTGAGCAGTACCAATTAAACAATAAATTCTATTGCAGTATATATGATCTGGGTTTTGAAACTTTTCATGAACCCATCAAAATCTGGACCAAATAAAAATATTAAGAATAAATTAAAAGATTCAACATTGGCATTGAAATTAGAACGACACGTCAAAAAAAAGGAGAAAGTTTTTAGAGAGAAAATACCTAAAAATTGATTTTTTTTTCCAGTGTAGTGGGATAAATTGGTCATTGAGGAGAGAGAGTTTGTAAAGGAGGAGGAAGGAGAGGGTTCATTCTTTAGTGAATATCTGCAAAGATTTTACCACTTGGCGCCCCTTAAGAAGAAACCTAAAATGTCTGCCGAGAATCACTTTTGATTGTCTTTATTTGTGTATCTTCATGTAATCTTTTATTACAAATTGATAATCTAATTAACACCCCTTTTAGTTACTATTTATTGTAATTTTTCTTCTTTTCTTCAATATTTGTGCACTTGAATTTAGGCTCTCTTTGTTCTTTTAATGATGGATTGTCGGTGTTTCTGCAAGATATTTTATCACGGATCATGGTAATATTTAACGTAGATGGAGTTCGACTGTTGCATCTCGTTGATATGTCGCCGTGATCACGTAGAGATTTTTGATAGCTTAGACGTGATAAGCAGTGGTGTATGGATGTGATGAGATGTGTACGATATGATTATCGATTATCGGTTTGACAAAAATATCTCGAAGTAAAAATGGTCTGAGACCTTTTTCGTGATCGAGATCATAGTTATTGGTACTGGCATGGCTTTTCTATATGAAAATAGTCATTGTGAATCCTTAAACCTTCATCGAGCTGAAAGAAATAGAGCAAATTGAGGTAAGGACGGTTGGTTTTCATAGGAGATGTTATCACTATGATTTTAGGTGCCAACATGGTAATAGATCTCGCTAAGATATCGTCATGATTACGTAGAAATCTTGGACAACATGGTAATAGATCTTCAGTGCCAACATGGTAATAGATCTTCATGATTACATGAAAATGATGATCTCAACAAGATTGATATGGCATGATCGTCAATTATCCGTTTTGCCTAATATTTCGATCTGGACACTGTTGTGGTATTTGTATGGCTAAGATGAAGGTGAGTATACTGTAACTAATAGCTAATGATTGCTATTGGAAAAAACAAGGGAAGGAAAGAGGAGAGTTCCATCACTTTTGGAGAGTCTAGTCTAGACTAAACTCTAATCATGTACTATTTAAGGATCTTACTCAAGTGTTGTACTATTTAAGAATCCATTAGCATAGTCAAGTATGGTACAAT
Source organism: Iris macrosiphon (assembly GCA_036927795.1). Classification (NCBI taxonomy): domain Eukaryota; kingdom Viridiplantae; phylum Streptophyta; class Magnoliopsida; order Asparagales; family Iridaceae; genus Iris; species Iris macrosiphon. The sequence continues at coordinate 148,657,278 of JAYESA010000016.1, forward strand.
CTAACTTTTTCTTAGCTATTAGTACATGATTAGAGTCCATTACTTTTGGAGTCCATTTTCTTAGCTATTAGTAAAACTCTAATCATGTACTATTTAAGGATCTTACTCAAGTGGTGTACTATTTAAGAATCCATTAGCATAGTCAAGTATGGTACAATCTAACACTCAAGAAAAAACAAGGGAAGGAAAGAGGAGAGTTCCATCACTTTTGGAGAGTCTAGTCTAGTCTCGACTAAACTCTAATCATGTACTATTTAAGGATCTTACTCGTGTTGTACTATTTAAGAATCCATTAGCATTGTCAAGTATGGTACAATCTAACATTTTCTTAGCTATTAGTTACAGTATACGCATCTTCATCTTAGCCGTACAAATACCATAATAATATTCAGATCGAAATATTAGGCAAAACGGATAATTGACGATCATGCCATATCAATCTTGTTGAGATCATCCTCTTCATGTATAAGTTGTCCAAGATTTCTACGTAATCATGACAATATCTTAGCGAGATCTATTACCATGTTGGCAAATAAAATCATAGCGATAACATCTCCTATGAAAACCAACAGTGCTTACCTCAATTTGCTCTATTTCTTTCAGCTCGATGAAGGTTTAAGGGTTCACAACGACTATTTTCATATAGAAAAGCCATGATCTCGACCACGAAAAAGGTCTCAAACCATTTTTACTTCGAGATATTTTTGTCAAAACCTATAGTCGATAATCAGATCGTACACATCTTATCCATACCACTGCTTATCACGTCTAAGCTATTAGAAATCTCTACGTGATCACAACGACATATCGACGAGACGCAACAGTCGAACTCCATCTACGTTAAATATTACCATGATCCGGGATAAAATATCTTGCAGAAACATTGATAATCCATCATTAAAAGAACAAAGAGAGCCTAAATTCAAGTGCACAAATATTAAAGAGAAGAAGAAAAAATTACAATAAATAGTAACCAAAAGGGGGTGTTAATTAGATGATCAATTTGTAATAAAATATTACATGAAGATACAAAAATAAAGACACTCAAAAGTGATTCTCGGCGGGCATTTTGGGTTTCTTCTTAAGGGACGCAAACTCACTCCAGCCCTCCCCCCAAAAGTTCCATTTCCATTTTTTAATCTCTTTTTTTTTGGTAAAATCTTTGCAAATATTCACTGAACAGTGAACCCTCTCCTTCCTCCTCCTCTACAAACTCTCTCAATGATCAGCTCATCTCCACCACACAGGATTTTTTTTCTTTCAATTTTTACCCTTTTTTGACGTGTCCTAATTTCAATGCCAATGTGAATCTTTTAATTTATTCTTAATATCTTTTATTGGGATATTTGATGATTACGTAAAACTGATAGGAAGTGTGGTCCAGATTTTGATGGGTTCATGAAAAGTTTCAAAACCCATATCATATATACTGCAATAGAATTTATTGTTTAATTGGTACTGCTCACTTGGTTGGTTGTGAATCTTTTGATGTGTTATTTATAAATCGACATCGTAATTTCGGTTGTTATTGCAAAGGAATTATTTTCCCATATATGATTTTAATTTTATTGTACAAAAATATGTTTTTCATAATTTTATTCGATATATAATGGCCATAAACTGACACGAGAATCTAATTTTGTGGTCTTGAATGCTTGCATGTCTGATTTGAAATGCCGATTTTGATTCTAGTACTACACGTTAATATTTTTCTTTTTGTATTGACGAGAATGTGGAAATATTTTATGAGATTTCTTGTTTAATAGGTATTATGTACTACACGTTGATATTTTTCTTTTTGTATTGACGAGGATGTGGAATTATTTTATAAGATTTCTTGTTTAATAGGTACTGCTGGTTAGGTTTTTTATAGATATTTTGATGTCTTATTCTAAACCTAGATCATAATTTTGGTAGTTATCGGTGAAGAATAAACTTTAGCATCTCTGATTTTAAATTATATCGTACAAAATATATCTATTCTTTGTCATATATCAATGCTAAGTTTTACTCCTAATATCCTTTTTCATAATTATATTAGTGTTAAACTGACACAAAAATTGTATTTTTATGGGTTGGGATGTCTGCATGTCGAATTCGAAATGACTGATCAATTTTTTATATGCTCATTGCTTAAGAAATAGATTTCATCATGACAGGACAATATGTCTAATTCGAGATACACTATAGTTTTCGTAACCTCTTTGTTTTGGAGATTATATTGGTCTTCAAGTATTTGGAGCATTCCTCATATGAACATGATTGATTAATTTTAAGGAACTTTTTCCCCCAAGAAAATAGCCCTTTATTGTGTTTTTTTGCCATTATACATTTCAAGCACAATGATGAATGTAGTACATCTCGCTAATTCGACCCCATACACGTGGACTATTTATTGTAAAGTGGCTACATCTGATGGTGTGAATAGTGCTAAGCCAAAGTTTAGTTTCTCATTGAACTTGACGTATAAATTATGTTGTTTAGTTAATCAATTTAGGTTTTATCTAACATATATATTAGGCTAATCTTAGTAAGACAATTATTTTACAATAACTTTATATAAATCCACCTTTAAATTCATGCAATATCCAACACGATGTCTTAGGAAGAAATGGAACATTTGGGGGAGCACAAGGCACTAATTGAACTTATTATTTCGTATAAATTATGCCGTTTAGTTAATCAATTTAGGTTTTATCTAACATATATATTAGGCTATCTTAGTAAGACAATTATTTTACAATATCTTTGTATAAATCCATCTTTAAATTCATGCAATATCCAACACACGATGTCTTACGAAGAAATGGAACATTTGGGGGAGCACAAGGTGTAACACCCCGTTCCGTTCTAGCGGACTGCCGACTCAAAACGGCAAAAGTGCAACTGTCCCGACCCGCTTTGCCTCAACCGAGAAGCAAATAATATCCAGACTTGTCCCTACAGGATCCGACTTAGGCTTTCAGAGGCTCGCTTGACGTATCGCTCTACCGAGGCGAACCATCGCTAAGGTGGGTGGCTACGGTGAACTTATCTTTGCTTAGCCAGCACATATAAAATATGGAATGATACATGCTAGTCGCTAGGTGAATCACCCCATGCATGCTAATAAATCCAACGCACCTAGCTAAGGGAATAATCCCAACTTGTATTGCTTATGCTAGAACATTGAAATTGAAATACTACTTATATTCAGACCCTCGCATGCCAAGTCCCCTAACGATCTAACTCTCGGTTTACCTTCGGGCCCGAGCAAACGTGCTGCTACGTTCCTTAGAAACGCATGCTTGTCTGCTTGAATGTTGCCTTGTTTTCATCCAAACCCCGGGAGACTACTAAGTAGTCGTTCCGTGCCTAAATGAACCTGCAAGTATCCGGGACCGTTAGGTCACCAAGGCAAATTCTGAACCAGGAAATCTGCACCAAGAATGAAAAAGTCCCTGAATCACAGCTCGAGGAGCAAACTACTGAATCCTGCCTCAACAAGTTCTATATATATTATGTCTCGAACTCGTTCCATTCCGGACTTGTTCTTATATATATATATATATTCTGCCTCGAACTTGTTTCTGTTCTTGACCTGAGACCCTGACTTGCATGTCGCGGACAACTTGTAAAAGGTGATCTTCGGATCTCGTTCCGCTGGCGGTCTCCGGGGCACTGGGGCCGACCCGGTCTAGACGGAACTTCTGGTAGTCGTCTGTTTCGGCGGGATAAGTGCAAGGCTCACCGTTTCTGTTGCTTGCACTTCATCCTCGACCTTGAGACTACAATAACGGTAGTCGTCTGTATCGGCGGGATAAGTGCAATGTCCATCGTGTTCATTGCTTGCACTTCATCCTCGACCTTGAGACAACTGGTCCTTAATGGCTATGCCAGCGACTCATGTTCATATAGATAAGTCATCCTCGCTTAGCGGCTATCCGCGTGCGAGTCACTGCATCGCATCAAGAAACAACTGAACACCTGAACGATCAAGTTATAACGACCCTCGTGTTTGCATATGCTATGCCTCCTGAATGCTTATATACTTGCCCGTGCTTGAATTTATAATGTTTGCCTCGGACAGGGAAGGCTAAATGGTAAGTCTCGCCGTGTTTCCTCTCATGTTGCACGGCGCACTGCCACACGAGTTAGGCTATTCAATATTTGCATGAAACTGATCATAAGGCAACTAGAAAGACAACTTAATAGTTGTGCACGGAACTTATATTACGTGTTTGGATTTGTCGAGCGGGCGAGTAGCTTCCCTACCAGTAAATTCAATGTACTGATAATCCACCAGTTTGTATGCAGGGTGCGGGAGAACCTCGTTCGGTGCGGATGCCTCCTTCGTGCGTGCTAAGGCGTGGAGATCACTCCGAAGCATCGCTGCGTCCGGAACTGAAGCACATATACAAGACATAATGTTGAGAACATTGCCTGAACATCGTCTGTACAATCATTCCACAATTGTAGCCACTTGGCACGCTTTTACTGTTTCAGAGAGGCTTGAGCGACTTGTAATCTCTGCTATACGCCGCTTGTAACACTTGTTCATATCAATAAAAGAGTTTGCTTACTTCAACTTGTGTTTCAATGCTTCCGCTATATTGTCGACTCAGTGAACTTGTTACCGATCGCCTATGCGTTCATGACTCCGCTGCACTCGGACAATCTGTGCGACTCTGTGGCTTAGAACTCTTACCGCCAGCCAATGGACCACGGCCTTGCACGGGCGTGGCTCACGCTCGTGCGGCATCACGCCCGGATGGGTCAAGCGATCGTTCCGCGGGAGCGCTGGCGAGGGTGATTCCCGCCTAGCAGGAACGGCAGATTGCCTGCGGGAGATCGGGACGTGAGATGTTGGTATCAGAGCCTGGCTTCTACGTCTTTGGAATTCATTTTGATATCTCTGTTTCGAAAGCTCGTTCGTGGGTTATGTGCACGCTCTCTCTCAATGCCTCGATGGGATGTTCCAACAATAAGTCTAAATACTTTTAAAACTGCGTTTCAAGCCTTTCCTTCCGTTGATGCATGAACCGTAACTCTTCACCAAGCAAGTAAAAGGTCACAAAAGAGTTACTTTTTCTTGGTGTTGTGATGGCACCCACCCATATCCCATCTAACCGATCACAGCACCCCTCCCCCCTCTAAATATATAACCATCATAATCATTCTCCTCCTTCCCCTACCCGCACCCTCTCTTCCGACCTCTATATATATACACCACTTCACACGACCCAAACCCTAACACATATAGCCACACTTCCCCTGCGCCCAGACGAACACCTCCACCGCCGCTCGACGCCGTCGATCGCCGCCGCACGCCGCCGCAAACAGACCCGCACCCGAACTGCGAGCAGCAGAGCACTCAAGGTACCCTTCTTCCCAACTCATTTTCTCCCTACACAAGTAACCACACAACGAACCGTCGAATCCTACGTGAATACTGCATAACCCCCATGAATCCTTTCCAAATAGTTTAGTTTATCATGGTCTGTATCAATCGCAAATTGAGACCTAAAACGAGAAAAAAACTGAGTTTTTAGAACAAGAAAAATGTTTCAAGTGCCCGTGTTTAAGTCCCGTTATCTCTAAAATAACATGCTATGTTAAAATTCTAAATTGAACAACCTGGTAGAAAACATAACCGAGATTAATTTCCTTCAAATAGATTTAATTAATTGGGTTTATATTTTCTGGAAAATTAGTACAAAGTTGACATAAAACCTGTTTTCAAAACACCCGATTTTTTCGATACGGGGTGCGTCCATGCGGGATGAGGCAACTTCGTCGCGTGCAGATTGCACCGAAAGGCGTGTATCGTCAACGCGGTAGTGTGGACTTTCGCTGATTTTGATTTGGACATACGTGCACGCCGAAATCAACCCGTATCCGTCGAAAAATATCGTATCGGTCTTTTTCGAAAATATGCAATTATTTCGTGTGTGCTTATCGTTTCGCAACGAAACTTGCGCCATAGGATTCGCAGCATTACGCTGGTCCTGTGACCCAAGTTTGGTTCAATTCTGAGAACATGATCGAAACGTCGTTTTGCGGGCCCCAGAGTCCCACCTGACGGACAATTTCGTGATCGGCTCACCGAAATCCAATTCTGGACATTCTGTTGGATTCGTATCATCGTTCTGGACTCGTAGACACTAAGTTTGCCGAATTTGGAGAACTTTATCTTGACACATTTTTTGGTGCGAAGTGGGCCAAATGTGGACCCCGTTTTGATCCGAAACTGTTGTTTTAGTCAATATGTCCAAATCGGACTTATGGGTAGTCAATCCTAGCTATTTCTTATATTTTGGTAACGTTAGTGATGTCTGTTGCAGCATCCGAAGACGTTCGTGTGGATTTCACCTTTTCGGGAGCAGTTGACGTATCGAGATTTCGCCATGCCATCACCTCGGAATCCAGGCAAGTGTACCTTGCCAAGATGTTTACAGTTCTTAATTATTTATTATGCATTAGATATTATATTTATATTGTCTGGTTGATGTATCTGTTTATCCTAGGGCGGACATACGATACTTTGTGTCCGAACCAGATTCAGGTACCGACATCCTCCGCGGAGTCGAGTATCGTAGTTAGAGAGTCAGTATTCGAACCCATAATTTGTGCATATATTTCTTGCACATCCGACCGTAGGACACTTGACACGATATTCATGTGACAAAGTCTTTCTCGACATGTTCGTAGTATTTGGACTCTGGATAGGACTACATGATGCATGCTATAGTGATATTTATAGTTATATATAGTGTCCATGACTGGTGACGATAGTTTAGAGGTTGTGATCTTGCGTGTCTTGATGGAGACGTGAGGTTACATTGGGAGGGGAGAGTCTTCTTCGTGCTCTAGGCGTATTCTACTTATTACGTATCTATTCTTTATTTAGGCTTTAGGTCCCCTTTGTGGAATATGAAGCAATTATACATTTATATACATTTATTAGCCTTCTCTGGGTTCCCCCACACGAAGCCTCGAGGGTACTGTCTATCATACGGATGAGTCCGTGAGTACCAACCCGGGGTACGAGTCCATACTCTCAATTGCATATCACATAGTTGGTTACTATAGTTATACCCCTGAGCACCCTCGTGCTATTATACTTGTTACTTTGGCATGATATTTCTTGTACCTTGTTACGTCTCTCTGATGACCTGGTCCTCTGCCAATTTTGCAGCATTGACCGTTGTGGAGCCTGTCTGGAGTTGCTGATGTATGTTGCTTTGTTATGCGGACATTGGTACCAGGTACTTATATCATTTCTACCAGAGTAATGTTTATTTATTCATATTGTTGGTTCATCTGTTGATATAGCCTAGTTTTTATAGACTCCTATTTCTTTCTCGAATCTATTTGAGTTTGTGTGTTACTGGGCGGCCGACTTTAGCACATGTAGCTTATTCTTGTATAATGTTGTGGATTGAGATATAGTCATATTTACTGTATTATCTAGATAGTGACCATGATAGTACAACTTGTACGTATTCGAGTTGGATCAGAGTCTGGTCGAATGCGTAGCTGGCATGTTACGTACTCCTAGTCCTACGTATTTTGGGACTGGGACGTGACATTGTATAACACCACTACCTACAGATCAAAGAATCATGTGAGTAAATTCAGAAGAAGGCTCTTCTAGAGTAGCTTATTACTAATGTTTCTCTAACAGAAATTTTACGAGCATGAGAGTTGAACTAGAACATGTTAGGTAATGTTTCTCTAACAGAAATTTTACGAGCATGAGAGTTGAACTAGAACATGTTAGGCGGAAGAAGCAAACACACCAATAGATAGAATGGACTATTGTATTGTATAATAGGAAGCATGTACACTCCGAAAATTGGTGTTGTATTGGATACGTATAAGATATGACATAGACACTACAAAATACACTTGTCGTATATCTATTATTATATTCGGATAGGACATACTGTTTAATAATCTATGTTGTATAATAGGAAGCATGTGCACTCCGAAAATCGGTGTTGTATTGGATACGTTTCAGATATGACATAGACACTGCAAAATATACTTGTCGTATATGTATTATTATATTATGATAGGACATACTGTTTAATAATCTATGTTGCTAATATTGTTTTAACAGCAAAAGTACAAGAGTTTATTAAAAAAAATTGGGTGGAGATAGGGGAGGGGGGGGGGGGGGGGGGGTCTGCCCCCAATGCTTCCCCCTTTCCCCCTTTGTAGGTGAAAACTTTAATTTGTATCTTATTCGATTCATATCTATATCCTTCTCATCTTAGTTCTGTTCTAATTATCCGTATCACTTTCCTCTTATACTTGATAGTTATTCGTATCTGGTTTTGTCGAATATGAATAAAACATTTGCATTCGAACAATATTGTATCCATATAGGTATTCATGATCATTATGATAAATACTGCCAAGCCATATCCTCTCCGACTGTACCCTGCTTAAAATGATTGGTGCGATCCTTCTACAAAGAGACCAGTTTCAGGATGCATAATGGTCTCTTTCTTGTTTTTTCCTGACCCAATTTCCACTCAGGACATTGTAAAGTTTCCTTCGCAGTTTATGCTTTCATAATTGGTGCTTTTAAGGTCCCTTTTTCCCTCTCCCCTCTCCTTTAAATGTAATATCTTTTCTTCATTTGCCATTAATTGTCTTTAATTACTCTTTTCTTTTTTCGACACTCATTTTAGGTTTTTCGTTTTAATTCCTTCTCATGCAAATGGCAACTTAAGCTCAGATGTTTCAAGTCTAATTTAAAAGAACGCACCGAAACTCCAAATGGGTGTCATGTCCTTGTCAAACATGCATTAGGCTCGGCAGAAACACTCTAGAAAACACTAGGCTACGCCAAAACTGGTGCCATGTTGCATTGTATTTGTGTCCGTGCAACATAGCACATCATGTTACCTTTTTGGACAGTATGAAGTTTCTTCATTTCAATCTATGCTTTCCATTTTTTATGGCTTCTTTTAATAAAAGTTTCCTTTTCATTTCTTTGAACGGTAACACATATCCTTCTCTGTAGTCCTTTCAGTGCATAATGCATATTGTTTCCTCTATTACTTCTTGGGAAGATTATTGGTCTGTGGGTGAATACCTGACATCTTACTGATCACATTTAAGGTGATCATTTAAGGAAATCATTCTTGCCTCCCGATTGTTTTTGTATTGAACTTTTTAGTTTTAACTGCAAACTATATTATCACAGGTAATGTTAAAAAACCTGCTTTTCTGATGTAACTCAAATTTTTCTAAAATTTGCATACCAAACTTGAGACCCCTTTCTGATGATCTCATCCTTGAACACTTGATTGCCAAATGTTGTATTGCTCGTTGTTGTTGTTAGTGCATGTGGCTTTAGAAAAACCTGCTTTTCTGATGTAACTCATTTTTTTCTGAAAATTTGGATACCAAACTTGAGACCCCTTTCTGATGATCTCATCCTTGAACACTTGATTGCCAAATGTTGTATTGCTCGTTGTTGTTGTTAGTGCATGTGGCTTTAGGCTTGCTCTCTTTGCTGAGCTCTAAAGAATTCTCAGTGGGTTTCAAGCAAGGTTCGTAGTATCGGTATCGAACCATTCCTATGAGTATCGGTATCGACGGTATTGGCAACATCAGCGGTTTCGAATCCGAGTATCGGTTTTTTGGTACCGAAAAGCAAATAATTATTAATAAATTATGAAAATTTTAGAAAATATATTTTATACAATTAGGCATAATTTTAAGTATTTTTAGTGTTGTTTTTTAGTAGTTTTGAAATTGAATGAAATAGTAGCCATCCCTGCCAATTGGTTTACATACGATAAATAAGTTTTAGTCTTTTACATGCTTTTACAACCTTAATATGCTTTTATACCCTTGTTGGTATTTTTCGTTCAAATTTTTTTTTTTTGCCAAATTGACCGAAAAAGCATAGTTTGTAGTATTGGCAGATACCGATCCGTACGGCCGATACCGATACGGTTTGGCATGTCCCAATCCGATACCGACCGATACCTGATGCTGGCCGATAATGATATGGTCTCTTTTTCGATCAATTTGACAAAGAAAACTGAATGAAAAAGACCAACCAACAAGGGTGTAAAAGCATAGTAAGATTGTAAAAGCATGTAAAAGAAGAGAAATTATCTATCTAATGTAAACTAATCGGCAAGGGTGACTACTATTCATTCAATTTCAAAAATGCTAAGAAAGAACATTGGAAATACTTAAAATTATGACTTAAATGTATAAAATATTTTTTTAAATGTTAATAATTTATTAATAATTATTTGTTTTCCAATACCAAAAATCCGATACTCTAATCTGAAGCTGCCGATACTCATAGGAATGGTATGATTCCAATTCCGATACCGATATTGCGAACCTTGCGAAAAAGAGACCCCCAGTGTCTCGGTCATTATCGGATATCAAAACATGCTAAACCGTATCGGTATCGGCCGTATCGGATCTGTATCGCCCGATACTACAAACTATGGTTTCATTGCACAAAGATAACCTTTTCATGCAGATCTATTGTCTTTCCTCATGAAGGAAACTCTAGGCAATACTTTCATCATTGTATATCTGTAATTATATGGTGTTATTATTATGAGATATTGTTTTTAAGTTGCTTTTGCTGAACTTATATAGGAACCTAGGAATGCAGATTTCCTCCATGCTACTCTAGAAGTCCTCTAGTTGGTTAGATAGATTATATGTTTCCATAGTACATGAGGCAGCAAAGTTCCTAAACATTTGAATGCATTAACATTTAAGAATTGAAAAGCAGAACAAAAGTTTTCTCTAAAAAGGCAGACCAAAATATAGTATACATATAACAGTAGGCACTATGCTTTAGTTCATGTTACTTTATCAGTTTCCTTGACTTCCATGGGAACTTTATTCCTCATGAGGTTCTGGAATCAACCTTGTCTTCTAGCAATAATAGCTTATTTCAGATATCTTGTGTTGAGATAAAAGTTTGTTATCCATGTCTTGTGTTCAGATAAAAGCTTGCTTATCTTCTAGCAATAATAGCTTATTTCAGATATCTATTTAAGATAATACTGTTCTAGTTATGCTAATACTCGTATTTTCCGGCTTTTAATTCCCAAATACATGAAGTAAGCATCTTGTTTTCTGGTTATGAACGTATCTCTTTTCTAGCCCTTTCATCTGTTTATATGTTATACGTTTATCTTTGATCACTTGACCACTACAACTATTAAATGCCTTTTGCAGAATTCAAAAGGTTCTTTTCTCCTTCAGTCTGTGTACTTCTTGGAGGTGAAGATTTGAGCATCTAATTACTGTATAGTTCTGACGTCAACTGTGTAAGCATTGTAGTAGTTACTGTCAGTGTGATCTTCAGCGCAAGGAAGATATGTCGGAAACCTGTGTGGGTCCTAGTGAACTTCATCTGAAGAGGGAGCTTACTGCCCTCCAAAAATCTCGGGTTTTGCGTGACCCGGGAACACATACATCTTGGAAGTCCCCATTGAGATTTAAGTCATCTAACTCATTTGGTACTTCTGTGAATTTGGACAATACAAATGAGAATTCAGAAAATAAAAAAGGAGTGAACAATTCTAGTGGATCATTTGAACTAATTCCAGGATTTGAAAAACGAAGGAAAAAGGTATACCTTTACAATTGGGGGAACCATTCATATATATCTAGTGATAGTGGATTACAATTAGATGAGGACAGCAAGCAGGTGTCATCTCAAAATAGCCCAGAAAAAGATTTGAACACTGTTACGAAGATGGATTCTGCAAGCCATGCATATACTGGGTATCCTCTGAATATATCTCGTATCAAAGCCAAGAATCCAGCTATAAGAACTGCCCGAAAGAGAGTAGCTGTCATGTCCTTGTCAAACATGCATTAGGCTCGGCAGAAACACTCTAGAAAACACTAGGCTATGCCAAAACTGGTGCCATGTTGCATTGTATTTGTGTCCATGCATCATAGCACATCATGTTTCCTTTTTGGACAGTATGAAGTATGCTTTCCATTTTTGATGGCTTCTTTTAATAAAAGTTTCTTTTTCATTTCTTTGAACGGTAGCACATATCCTTCTCCTTAGTCCTTCCAGTGCGTTATGCATATTGTTTCCTCTCTTACTTCTTTGGAAGATTATTGGTCTGTGGGGTGAATACCTGACATCTTACTGATCACAATTAAGGAAATCATTCTTGCCTCCCGATTATTTTTGTGTTGAACTTTTTAGTTTTAACTGCAAACTATATTATCACAGGCAATGTTAAAAAATCGGCTTTTCTGATGTAAATCATTTTTTTTCTGAAAATTTGGATACAAAACTTGAGACCCCTTTCTGATGATCTCATCCTTGAACACTTCATTGCCAAATGTTGTATTGCTCGTTGTTGTTACTTGTTAGTGCATGTGGCTTTAGGCTTGCTCTTTGTTGAGCTCTAAAGAATTCGCAGTGGGTTTCAAGCAAGGTTCACAGTATCGGTATCGGACCATTCCTATGAGTATCAGTATCGACGGTATTGGCAACATCAGTGGTCTCTAATCCGAGTATCGGAATTTTTGGTACTGGAATGCAAATAATTATTGATAAATTATTAGAAATTATATTTGATACATTTAGGCATAATTTTAAGTATTTTTAGTGTTGTTTCTTAGTAGTTTTGAAATTGAATGAAATAGTAGTCACGCCTCCCAATTGGTTTACATGCGATAAATAAGTTTTCTTCTTTTACATGATTTTACAACCTTATTACGCTTTTACACCCTTGTTTGTTTTTTTTGTTCAATCTTTTTTTTGTTGGCCAAATTGACCGTAAAAGTATAGTTTGCAGTATCGGTCGATACTGATCCGTACGACCGATACCGACACGGTTTGGCGTGTCCCAGTTCAATGCCTGCCGATACCTGATACTGACTGATACTAACTTTAGGGTCTCTTTTTCGGACAATTCGACAAAGAAAATTGAATGAAAAAGACCAACCAACAAGGGTGTAAAAGCTTAGTAAGATTGTAAAAGCATGTAAAAGAAGAAAAATTATCTATCACATGTAAACTAATCGGCAAGCGTGAATACTATTCATTCAATTTCAAAAATACTAAGAAAGAACATTGGAAATACTTAAAATTATGACTAAATGTATATAAAAAATAATAATGTTAATAATTTATTCATAATTATTTGTTTTCCGATAAAAAAAAAACCGAAAACTCCAATCCGAAGCTGCCGATCTCGATACTCATAGGATTGGTATGATACCAATTCCGATACCAATACTGGCGAACCTTGCGAAAAAGAGACCCCCCCCAAATGTCGGTATCGTTCAATATCGGTCATTATCGGATATCGGGACATGCTAAACCGTATCGGTATCGGCCGTATCCGATCGCTATCGTCCGATACTACAAACTATGGTTTCATGGCACAAAGAAAACCTTTTCATGCAGATCTATTGTCTTTCTTCATGAAGGAAACTGTAGGCTATACTGGCAATACTTTCATCATTGTATGTCTGCAATTATATGGTGTTATTATTATGAGATATTGTTTTTAAGTGGGTTTTCCTGAACTCATATAGGAACCTAGCAATGCAGATTTCCTCCATGCTACTCTAGAAGTCCTCTAGTTGGCTAGATAGATATGTTTCCATAGTACATGGGGCAGCAAAGTTCCTAAACATTTGAATGCATTCATATTTAAGAATTGAAAAGCAGAACAAAAGTTCTCTGTAAAAATGTAGACCAAAATATATTATACATATAACAGTAGGCACTATGCTTTAGTTCATGTTACTTTATCAGTTTCCTTGACTTCCATGGGAACTTTATTCCTCATGAGGTTCTGGAATCAACCTTAAGATGTTAAGTTTGTTATCCATGTCTTGTGTTGAGATAAAAGTTTGCTTATCTTCTTGCAATAATAGCCTATTTCAGATATCTATTTAAGATAATACTGTTCTAGTTATGCTAATACTCGTGTATTTTCCGGCTTTTAATTCCCAAATACATGAAGTAAGCATCTTGTTTTCTGATTATGAACGTATCTCTTTTCTAGCCCTTCCATCTGTTTATATGTTATAGGTTTATCTTTGATCACTTGACCACTACAACTATTAAATGCCTTCTGCAGAATTCAAAAGGTGTTTTTCTCCTTCCAATCCGTGTACTTCTTGGAGGTGAAGATTTGAGCATCTAATTATTGTATAGTGCTGACGTCAACTGTGTAAGCATTGTAGTAGTTACTGTCAGCGTGATCTTCAGTGCAAGGAAGATATGTCGGAAACCTGTGTGGGTCCTAGTGAACTTCATCTGAAGAGGGAGCTTACTGCCCTCCAAAAATCTCGGGTTTTGCGTGACCCGGGAACTCATACATCTTGGAAGTCCCCATTGAGATCTAACTCATTTGGTACTTCTGTGAATTTGGACAATGCAAATGAGAATGCAGAAAATAAAAAAGGAGTGAACGATTCTAGTGGATCATTTGAACTAATTCCAGGATTTGAAAAACGAAGGAAAAAGATATACCTTTACAATTGGGGGAACCATTCATATAAATCTAGTGATAGTGGATTACAATTAGATGAGGACAGCAAGCAGGCGTCATCTCAAAATAGCCCTATAAAAGATTTGAACACTGTTACGAAGATGGATTCTGAAAGCGATGCATATACTGGGTATCCTCTGAATATATCTCGTATCAAAGCCAAGAATCCAGCTATAAGAACTGCCCGAAAGCTGAACAGAGTAGCTGTCACAAGAAGAAGAATTAACAAGAACTCATCAACCGGAAAGGCTCTAGATCTTCAAACAAATTCTGATCGAGAACTTAGGTCTGCTGAGCTGTCTGATAGTGGATACTGCAGCTCTCAGGAGTTGCTGCAACCAAAACATAAGCTGACACTAAAACACAGTTGCTCTTCTCACCGTGGATCACCATTGTTATCTAGATCTGGATGTGGGAATCGTGCTAACTCTGATGTATTGAAAACTGCTAGAAGAAGAGAGGGGTCTTCGCGTTCTTATACCCCAGCATCAAAATTCTCATACAGCAGACATGGAGCTAGGAATCCCAGTATTGGCAGATCTTATGATAGAACTTCAGATTTTTCTGATGGAGATACAGTCGAAAACTTAAGAAGAAATCAAGTATGTGGCCTTCCTTGTTATTGGTCAAAGGAAATGAAAGAGCCATATCTTAAAAGTTGTTCCTCTCCTTCACAATCTGATATACCAAGCAGAACAGTAAGAAGCATTCTTTGTGGGAGTCGTACAATGCACAGTAAAAGGAGATCATCAGGTTCCCGGAAGCAGAAGTACATAGACAAATCTTTGCAAGGTGTGCCCCTGCTAGCTAATAGCTTTGATGCATTTGATTCTTCAACCGATGCAGCAACTGATGAGCTTGCAACTACATTTGAAGAGATTGACTTGGAGTCTGTCAGTCGGTTGGATGGACACAGATGGTCAAGCTGCAGAAGCCAAGAAGGAGCTGAACTATCTCTACCTGAAGGCTTCGACTTGGAGAAGGCAGAACAGAAAATTTTGAGCAATAAGTACAGGCCGAGGTCTTTCGGTGAAATAGTTGGTCAAGATATAGTCGTCAAATCGCTCAATAATGCCGCTTTAAGAGGAAACATAGCTCCAGCATATCTTTTTCAAGGCCCTCATGGTACTGGAAAAACCTCCACTGCACGAATTTTTGCAGCAGCTTTGAATTGTCTCTCTACTGAAGAAGATAGGCCATGTGGGTTATGTAGTGAGTGCAGCAACTTCTCCACTGGAAATGTGCCAAGCTTGAAAGAAGTGGATGCCAGAAACAAGAAAGATATAAGAAAATTGAGACTTTTATTGAAGAAAATGGTTATTGGAGAAACTCTTTCCCGAAATGAAGTCTTTGTCATTGATGTATGCCATATGTTATCCTCCAAATCTTGGTCAGAATTTATGAGTTTCCTTGAAGAACCGCTTTCCTATGTTGTCTTCATCTTCATAACAATTGATTCAGACATTTTACCTCATGCTGTGGTGTCACGGTGCCAGAGATACCATTTCCCTAAGATTAAAGATTCCGACATAACGTTGCGGTTAAGAAAGATTTCAGCTGAAGAAAACCTTGATGTCGAATTGGATGCTCTAGATCTAATTGCTATGAATTCAGATGGCTCACTTAGAGATGCAGAAACAATGCTAGAGCAATTGAGCTTGCTGGGTAAAAGAATTACTACTACTCTTGTAAATGAACTTGTAAGTATGGTTCATTTGGTACTCTATAATCTCCATTCATATGATTACTCGAAACTCGACTTAAAATGCTTGAGTTGCTACCAAAGTTTTAATGTAGGATTTTAGTTCTTGATCTGGTCTACATAATTAAAAATATATTTTATGAAAAACTGAGCTTGATCATAGAGTGTATCCAAATAAACAAAACTTAAATCAATGTTCTGACTAAATAAACAAATGATTCATATGACTGGAAGGTTTGTGTAGATAAATGTTACCTTGGAAAGTTATATATCACATCTTTGTTGTCTGAAAGGTCTCAGACTCTCAATGGTACATCAGACCTTCTTTAGGCTATTTAATATAAACAACATTATATGCAATCAGACTTGCAACATTATACACAATCAGACTTGCAAAGTTTTAATGTAGGATTTTAGTTCTTGATCTGGTCTACATAATTAAAAATATATTTTATGAAAATCTGAGCTTGATCATAGAGTGTCTCCAAATAAACTAAACTTAAATCAATGTTCTGACTACATAAACAAATGATTCATATGACTGGAAGGTTTGTGTAGATAAATGTTACCTTGGAAAGTTATATATCACATCTTTGTTGTCTGAAAGGTCTCAGACTCTCAATGGTACATCAGACCTTCTTTAGGCTATTTAATATAAACAACATTATATGCAATCAGACCTTCTTTAGGCTATTTAATATAAACAGCATTATATGCAATCAGACTTGCAAGGTTGCCACACCTGGTTACCAATCCTCATGGTTTTATGAAGGATACTAAAGTCTAAAGGGAGGAAAACCTTGTTTGAAGTATCTATTGAATGTTGTTCTGGACTCATCATGCCATTGCGACCAGTTTGATTTGTAAGGTATAAAATTCCCTTTTATAGTAATAATTTCTCATTTAAAATGTTCCTTCATTTTCAGCATCACACATCTAGTTTCCACCAACACATTTGTTATCACCATTGTCACCACACAGTTTGTAACTATGAAAACCATTTCATGATAAGAATACCTTTCATTTGTTGCTTTAAAACTATTTGAGTTAGTATATTTTTAAATTTTATCTTAGATTTGTTTGGAGAAAACTTTCAATGAACACAACCGCAATATATGAAAATCTCTCTTTGACCAGGCCCATAAGGATAACCTAAATACTGACATTTTGGCTTTATCAAAAAGAGTTTGCAATGGTTCAGGAAATTAGAATCGATTATATGAACCTTAGAAAACCAATGTCTAATTTACTGATGCCCATGTTGCTGAATGATTTAAACTTTGTTTTTTATAGGTTAATATCTTTAAGCTTTTCATTAATTAGGTTTACTCTGAGACAACTGCTCCCTCACGTATGGTGATTTACCAGGTTGGGTTTGTATCAAATGAGAGACTACTTGATCTTCTGGAGGTAGCCCTATCGTCTAACACTGTTGAAACAGTGAAAAGGTCTAGAGAGCTTATAGAATCTGGTGCTGATCCGGTGATTCTAATGTCTCAATTGGCCGGTCTTATAATGGATATTATTGCTGGAACCTCTCAATTGCCCAGTTCACTCACCAGTGGTACAGTTCCTGGCGGACGAAGCTGTGAGTAAATTACTTGATTCTTCTTTTTTTATATGTTTCATACGGAAACTTCAGGTAAATACAGGCATGCCATATTATCTATGTGAGTGTTGTCATTGTATCTAAACGCATTGACAAATTATACTACTACAGTCCCTTTTATTTGGGGTTGACTATACAGACTTTGTTTTTACCATTCTAGTTATACCAAATTATTTCTTTAGAATCAAATATACCTATGGATCCTTTTCTACTGTATTCATAAAAAATATATGGCCATTTTATTTTATTCTCAACCTACAATTTTAGATCTCTTCTAGATTGCATATTTAAGTTTCTCTTGTTATACCTCACTTCAATTGAATGGTCTTGCTATATCTTATGTTCAATATAACCTCAGTGTTTTGTAATTCTCTATAAGATTAAAAGACTCTTCATGTACCGGACCATGGTTAACTGTGTTTCTGGATATCGTTTTATGACTCCAATGGAGAAATCCTCGCCCTGCATTCTAGTTGGACCACTAACTTGATATTTTACCTCGAAACTCGTCTCAGTGTACATTCTCATAGTACTCAAGATGTTTTGTTTGGTTTTACTGCTTCGATTAAATCACTCACTAAACATTTTGTGGGTCAAAATTGCAATTAATATCCTCTGCACGCCATTGAATTTGATTGATGTAAGTTTGTTCCTTTCTAGATGATCATCTTCTTGGGATTCTTTTATACTGGTCATAGATGATTGGTATTCTCATTTAAAATGTTCCTTCATTTTCAGCATCACACATCTAGATCCTGGGAGGTTACAAATTTTGGGCCCTTACAAGTTTTTCATTCTCAACACTATTGAATTAAATAATATTATTAATTTTCAAATAACAAAAATTTGGGTCTATGTTCTTGGATCATAAATGTTCGAATATTCCGCACTACTTTTCCATTACCCGAATTTTCATTAGTACGATCAAGATGATCATATTTCTATTGCTATAATTTGTATTTTCATCAAGATTATCAAAACCATAATTTTTTATTGTTCTTTATATCAGCTAATTCTTCCACATGACATTTTACCTTGTTCATCGACCACTTTTTCTGAAAATTGTTAATTTGAACTTACAACTCTATTAATAATAAATCTACCAAGGGCCCCTTTTTTTAGAATGACCAATTGTTATGTCCTTCTTCTTTTTTCTTACCCACTTTATTGTTTTCTAAGTAACATATTTTACTAGCACGAAAAAATATAATAAAATATAAATAGTAAACAAATAATAATATAATCTGGATTAATTTTGTTGAAATAACGTTCTTGTTTCTTCAAAAAGCGCATAATACTACATAGACCTGAAGCATATATTCTTTTAAGAGTAATGACTAGATAAAATAAATAAATAAATTATCAACTATATAAACTAAATATGTTTACAACAAACCTCCAAAAATTTAGTTTTATATTTAGAGAACATGGAATTGAAGAGAAGACTCGGAAAAGAGAATGGAAATTGAATTTTTTTTTTCTTTGGCCTAATAAATATGGATTCTATTATGTCTTAATGTTTACTTTTTATATATTAGCTTAATGTTTCGTTTACTTTCTAGACAAAAAATGTTTACCATAATTACTATAACGACTATTTATTTAATAAATATGGATACATTTAATTATAGATTTATTTTTCATATTTTTCTGCTTTCTTAATCAGAATTGTGGGTTGTATTTTTCTTTTCATGTGTAACTAATATATGAATTATCAATTTGTAATTACTAGTTATGATAATTTTAGTTTACATGTAATTAAGTTTTTAGTTTGGCCCTTGATTAGCAATATCTTTGTTTACTTCTTAATAAATTTGATTCATGTTATATATATTATTTATGTAATTTCTTTTCCATATATATATATATATATATATATATATATATATATATAGTCTTTTGGGCCCTTATGGCCCTTATTGAATTTTGGCCATGGGCGGTCGCCTGGCTCGCCCATGCCCAAGTTACAATGTACATATTTGAAAATGTATGTATCCAGTATCTTGTCCTAATTTGTATCCGTGTCCATACTCATGCAACCTAACACATATCGTGTCCTTATCCGTGTCCGTACTCGTGCAATATAGCTACATTCACAAGGATATGACAATAATAAATCTAAAGATAATAAATTATACCTTTGTCTCAAATAGAAACAGAAAACAGAAGAGAATTAATAGCGGATAAATTTTGTTTTGAATCCTAGAATGATAAGCGTGGATGCCAGGAAAGAAGCAGTTGAATCGTTGGAGAGGACAGGATGGTAGAGGGAGGAATGTTCATTGTATTTTCGGTGAATGTGTGTGCACTGGAGTTCGTGCAATTTGTCCTGTAGCAGTTTACCGATCTCAAAACATCATATCACCATTATAGTAGTTATATCATTATTCCTTATCATCATTATACTACCCCTATCTGCCATTGTATTTCCTCTTGTTTTGCTGGATACTGGTTCTCATATCTAGTTAATAGCACCTGACCTCTTTAGCAACTACTCTTGTTGCATATAGCACAAGAAGATCCATATTTTGATCAACAATAATACATTTTCCAATGTTCTTGGTGGTAGAAACTTTCGTCATATGAGTCGTGTCTAATACCAGTAAGTCGTAAATAGCAACCATGAAATCTGTTGTATCATGCACTAGTTGGTGATTGATACTGTTAGATCGGTCGTCATATTGATCATTGTGTTTGCTGAATTCAGAACAATGCTTTTTTTTGGTGTTTATCCCGTTTCTAATATGATTATTAGTATATAATGTCCTGCAACTAAGTGATCCACATTAAGAGGTCTGATTCTCTTGCCCTTGCCCTTGCTTTGAATTTGATTTTAGTAACTGAAGCTGAGGTGTGGAGATTACGGCAGGCATTAAAAATTCTTTCTGATGCTGAGAAACAACTAAGACTTTCAAGTGAGCGTTCAACATGGTTCACTGCAGCTTTGCTCCAGCTTAATTCTGGTCAGAGCTCACAATCTACTCCTTCAAGAAGCAGCAGTAGACAGAATACTGAAAGTTTGGATGAAGTTGTAATGTGGAGGGTCAGAGAAACTTTATCCTCAGAAAACAAACCCAGTCCGTCTTTCAGACTCCATGAATCAAGCTCAGCTGTTATTCCTCGAGTTTCAAGTGGTCGTTACAGTGTATCTGCTCCCAGAAGATCACTTGATATCACCCATAGAGATGACGCCACAAAGGAGAGCTTTACGAAATGTGCAAGCCCAGGTATGCTGGATAAGATATGGAGAAGGTGCATTGAGAGATTTGATTCAGAAAGACTGAGGCATTTACTTTATGCTCATGGGAAATTGGTATCAATCACAGAAATGAAAGGTAGGCCCTCTCTGTGTCCTTTAAGAGTTTCTATGTAAGGCCAATTATTTGCCTGCATGTAGACATCAAATAGCACTTTGTTACCTATTATTAGTTGCGCTACTATTGGAAGCTTTAGGATCTTACAGCCTTCGATTAATTTTTCATAGAATCTAAGTATTGAATAAATTAGTTAAGTTTCCTTACTAACATGGAATCGAGCACATTTTCAGACATCTAGACTGTTTGGTTCCTAGAAGTGAAGGATAGAAGAGGAAAATGGTAAATACGTAACTGCTTTTATTTTCCATTTTTATTACCACGAGACTTCCCTGATTGAAAAAAGTATTCCCCTTGTTTTCTTTCACTGAGCAAACAAGCGAAATGATTTCTTGAGCCATTTCTCAATTTTTATTGTGTCGTTTAATCTTATGTGAAAAAAAAGGAAGAGCAGCTAAGAAGCACGTAAAGTCCAAATATCTGGAGCCTATTTTGTCGGACATGTATCTGATGCAACCCATACACTCCAAAATACACTAGAGCACACCAAAATATGTGGCGGTTCCGTGACGCCATGTCCTTACCATGTCATGTTGTATCCGTATACGTGCAACCTAGAAGAGCACCTTTGAATGAAACAGATCATCTAATAGATCCTGTTCCAAGAGGTAATTGTTTGCTAAATCATCTAACTGGGTAATGGTACCCAGTTCCATCAGTAAGAAGTTTACTCATAGGCATACCAGACTCTATGTTTCCATCTCCTTACCATGTCATGTTGTACCCGTATCCGTGCAACATAGAAGAAACACCTTTGAATGAAACAGATCATCTAATAGACCATGTTCCAAGAGGTAATGATTTGCTAAATCATCTAACTGAGTAATGGTTTTACTCAGTTCCATCAGTAAGAAGTATACTCGATAGTTATCCAGACTCTTTCCGGGTTGCCATGTCCTTACCATGTCATGTTGTATCCGTATCTGTGCAACATAGAAGAGCACCTTTGAATGAAACAGATCATCTAATAGACCCTCTGTTCCAAGAGGTAATGATTTACAAAATCATCTAACTGGGTAATGGTTTTACCCAGTCTCACCGGTATGAAGTTTACTCGACAGGCATACCAGACTTTTTTCCACTCCTAAACCAGTATATAGATTTCTAGGTGCCTTTCAGCTTTTTATGTGGAGATAATTCACAGATGATGTGCTATACTACCTTGTGATATTACTGACTGTTGCAGGAGTGTTGATTGCATATATAGCATTTGGCGATGGTAACATAAAATCGAGGGCTGAGAGATTCTTGAACAGTATCACAGATTCAATAAGAATAATTCTGAGGCACAATGTGGAAGTTAGAATCGGTCTTGTGCCAGAAAAATATTTGAAAGCTCTGAAGTGGGTGCCAGACTCTCCATCCTGCCATCACACTGATATGATTGAGCATTTGGATGAGGTAGGAAGCCAACAAATTGATTATACTCGTTCTTCTGATATACCTAGGAGAAGCATGGATTGCTCTGGAACTCAGACACAAGCAATTCTCGGTAAGGTTGATGTTCCAGTACAAAGGACAAGCACCGAACAAAGGTTAGAGAGTGCATGGCTTCAGGCTGCAGGAAGGGGTGAAGCTCCAACAGTTGGTCACTTTAAACGTGGGAACGACAATCTTCGTCAAAATGGTGCAAGCAGTCAGAATGAAAATAGGTCTTTTCCTGAGCTTTCTTTGTCATTCAAGCAATGGAAAGACGGACAAACTCATGAGATAGAAGAGGTCGCAACAAGTGAAAGCTTAAGCTACAACAAGGAACTTATTAGAGGGGGAGAGAGGCGATATCATTATCCTATTTCTCCAAGCTTATTGCATAGTAGCAGCTTCAAAACAAACTTTGACCAAGTGAGCTCGTAAGTACCTATGCTGATATGGGTTTCGGGGTATCCTTGCCTGTTGGACGCCCTTTTTATGTATACAAATTTCATTCATTATTGCATCTGCTTCATCTTGATAAATGTGCTTAATTTGACATGATCGTGATGTAATTTAACAGGGGCTATGAATCAGGACCTGTTCGAAGTGGATTTTGTTGTTGGAAATCCAGCAAACCTCCTAGAGGAAAGGTACTTAATTAGATCGCTCTGCTAAAACAGTCTAATTTGACTCCCCCCCCCCTTCTTTTTATATGATTAAAATGCTAAAATTCTTCATCAAAATAAGGCAAAACGCGGAAACGATGTCAGACCACAAAGGCCGGGCAAATCATGATTGGGATAATGCTGACCATGGAAACGGAAGGTAGATCAAGATAGCTGGCAAGTGTAGCAGAAAGTTCTGGAATGACAATTTTTTGTACTCTCTGCTCTGTGCTTCTGCTTTTAGTTGAGCTATTCATATTCCAATTCAATACGGTTAAATATGACAGAGTCTGGAGTATAGTTAAAAAGACAATTTATATATAGGAGGGAATAAAGTAATCATACTGAAGTGTTTTTTCCTGTCATGTTCTATAGATGGTTTTGTCTATGAGAACGAGAACTAGTTCTTTGTAGAGAAGCTCCCAAGCTATTGAAGAATTTCTTGGTTTAGGTACAACTTTCGTTTCATATGAATTTTAGATCATCAATTTCTGTTGACCAGTTTTCTAATCAACTCTTTGTAAGTTGGCACCTTGTTTCTGGAGTTCTTGGTTCCTCTCTGGTTTGGAAATATGGATCCGTATGCAGAAGAGGGGTCCATTGCCTGGCCCTTAGGTTCTTTCATGATAACAGTACTCTACTTGAGAAGTTTGAATTTCTTGCAATATTCATGTAATTCTATTCTAGGTTTAGAATTCAATCATACTGTCAGGTCTGAAATTGTGTTAACATCACATATGACAATTGCTTCATAGATGGTGGATAATGTTCAAATGAAATTCATAAATAGCCTTGCATTGTTGTTTGATGTCATCTTTCTAAGCTAAAAGTTCTTCCATTTTTTATGTCTATATTAGAGATAAAAGGTTCTCCTAATAAAAAGAACATACCATTGGGAGCACAATTTAAAGCACCAACCTCAACTGCATCGGTGAACCTCACTAGTATTTATGGGGTTATGCATCTTAAATGCGTTTTGAATTTAGCCAATACTTCCTTCTCGTATGAGAGGATTTGGATACCATTAGGGATGACAATTTCTTTCGAACTCAACAGAAACCTATTTTTTCCTCCTGACGGAAACGGATTTGAGGATTAAAAAATGGAGACGGAACTGGGATTAAAAAAAATTCAGGTCGGGTTCGATTCGAGTGTAGTTACGGTAAATCTCTAACCCTGATTACTTATACATGTATGTGCGATCTATTGGTATTAGTTAAATATTAATCTATCTTATAATTACAAGCTTGTCGGTCCATATATAAGAAACTGGAATGAAAACTGTTTTTAAGCTTATATTGTTAAAAAAAAAAATGTTAACGGGACTAAGGATGGGAACGAAAAAAATTCAATCCCGAAAGTGTTAACGGAACAAGAACCGAGAGTGCATTGTTTAACAGAAACATGAATGGAAATAAAAAATTGAATCCAACCGAGAATGGAAATTCGAACATTACTCGTGTGGGAATGGAGGACATGGTCTCTGCCACTACCCATCATGTTGCCAACCCTAGATACCTTAATGCGAATATCTCTAATACTGCACCATTACACTGCTGTGTAACGCTAAAGAAAATAGAGGGGACTTGCATAGAAATTGTCAATATAATTTGTTTCTCCATAAAAATGGTAAAAAAAAAAAAAAAAAAAAATCTTAGATTTGTGTTTTTGCAATTAAAGACTCCTGGTCTTAAAAAATTCTCGTATTTTATATTTGGTGCATTTTGCACCCAATTTGGTTTCTGCCATTAATGACTGTCACAGGTGTAAAATGTCTAAAATATCCATCCCTAATCCTATTCCTAACCCTAATCCTAACACTCTCTTCCCTTCCCCCACACCTGCTACAGACCTCCCCCCACTCGGCCCCCCGCACCCCACCCCGCCAAGCCCCCCTCCTGCATGCGGCCCTCCCCCCGAGCCCCCCACCCCTCCTCCCCCCCACTCGGCCCCCTCCTCCCTGCGGCCCTCCCCGCACCTCACACTAACACTCTCTATCCAGCCCCCCCCCCTCCTTCGGCGGTGGCCGGCGGCGCAGGTAACAGCATTAGCGGGGGAGGAGGGGGAGCGCGGGGCGGGTGAAGCACGGGGAGGACGGGGGGAGGGTTGAGGTGCGGAGATGAGGGAGGCGCGAGGAGGAGGGGGTGAGGCGCGGGGTAGGAGGTGGCCGGAGAGGAGGGGGTGAGCGCGAAGAGGAGGGGGTGAGGGGGAGGAGCTGGTGGGGGAGGAGGAGGAGTGGGCAGCTTTTGTAGCATGGGGTGAGGGTGGGATGGGGTAGGAGAAGGAGGGAGGGTATTTTAGGTATTGTATTTTTTTTAACCAACTATTAACGGTCAACTCCAACAAAAAAATAGACGGAAGGAGATATTTTTATCTTTTTGCTATTTTGCGGAAGGGTTGAATTAATAAAAAAAAATCTACAGTCTTATTTACAAATTACGAAAAAAAAATTTGCACTTTACCCCCATAAAAATTGTCAATATCTAGTCCCTCTATTTGCATTGGCATAAAGTGGACACTCAGTACGCAGATACTGGCATTAGGTGATGCAAATCCCTGGTAAGACCGAGAAATGATCACATGCCTACATAGTTCGGTAAAGATCGCATTCGTCTACATGGATTGTTTCAACTATACTGCCATAATTTAATGCTTGGACGTCTAAATTTGCACACTAGGATTTTTCATAAAGCTAAAGTTGAGAAGATTGATGTTCTATACGACGAACATTGACTCACTGTTAAGTGCCAGAATTTTTCCAAATTAATCATCATTTTCGCCTCAGCACTGGCCAAGAGACATTGGGCCCACAGATAACACACACTGATGTAACTTTCTACGCTATGATTATAAAGGAATAA
Source organism: Iris macrosiphon (assembly GCA_036927795.1). Lineage (NCBI taxonomy): Eukaryota > Viridiplantae > Streptophyta > Magnoliopsida > Asparagales > Iridaceae > Iris > Iris macrosiphon. Next base: position 148,683,418 of record JAYESA010000016.1, read on the forward strand.
AGTAAGAATTTGAGTAACGAAGAAGAAGAATTGTATCATGGTCCACTGAATAATGTTTTCATGTAGCAACCACAAATGTTGCAATTGAAATTGTTATACTAACATAGGAAAGAGCAGTTATAAGTTACAAGCTCTATAAAGAATGAAGTAACTCGATTCACGTGCACTACTTCACTTTCCCTATGCTCCAACCCGTTTCTGCATTTTGTATAATCATAAAACTTTGCATCTATGAGGTGAAAATTTCTACAATAAAGAAACTCAAATGTGTTCAAAATTCTTCCGCTACACACAAAATTGAGGGCAGCCCCTCAGTCAAAGGAAAACAAATATGAACTTGTACAATAAAAACTAGCAGGTACCACTGTTTCCATGTTCAATATCCGTTCTGCCAGTAGTAAATCATCCGGGGTCGTCACCTGAGGATGTATGAACTGGTGAGAAACCAAAAATTGCACTATAAAAGGAAGAAGTAGGAAACATACCGAATACGCTCATAATATATTCTGTTAAAATTGCAAATAAATATTTTGTGGTCAACATGTAATTATATGATACTTCATGTTGTTGAATAACTCTTACACTTGTTCACAAATTTATTCAGGTTTAAGAGTATAGTAGGTATGCTTTCTTCATCTTATGTATGGAGAGCAAAGAGTTGACCGGTACCTTGATGTTTGTATAAGACCCTTCTGTGATATAAACAGGATGTTTTAGGTGCTCCACTATAGATACATCATCCGTTACTTCAAGATGATTCCTGTAATGAGAGTGAATAAAGTTGGAAATTTGAAAAAGTTAGCCCATGTATGATAGATATATCACCCTGTACTTCAAGGAAATTAGTACAGTAGGGGTGAATTAAGTGACAATTTTGGGGAAAAAGTTAACAGACAATCAAGATGTTTATATGTTTATTGCAGAAGTTACAAAAGGCTGAACATGATGAGAAGATATGTTTTAAGTTTGCAAAATGCACCATGCAACTTAACCAATTAAGTACTTCTGTACAATGACTTTACCTTTATCAAACACTGATAAATTAATTGAAAATGAAGGAATTCAGTAAGTGGACATAAAATCTTCCAAACCCTCCAAAAATATGATGCACCTCTCCATTGTGTTTGTTTAATTAATTTGTCAAGCATAGTTGCACAGAACTGATAAAGATACTATACAACATATTGACATCCAATGCCAAACTAGGGTCACCTAGACTATGCTTACATTGAGAAGTCCCTCAGTAGTTGTGTAGGTCAAGGGAAGTCTCAACAAACAACATATAACCTTGTTCTATTTAGTTTCCAGAGAAAGATCAATAACTTGGAAGTATATTATAATAATGAAGGGTTCAGAACTAATTTGTGTACTGAACTTTTAAACAGCCCTTTTAAGGCACATTTTTGTCAAGAGAGACCGAGCCTATGTTACCTGACTCTCCACTTTAGAAGGAGTACCCGTGTCCACCGGGTAGGACACGGGTATGGGTATGAAATCCGTATCAGATCCTCCATAGTGACAATCAGATCCTTCATGGTCCTTTATGGTGACAATCGAAAGACTAGTAGTGAAGTAGATAGTTTATTTTAATGTGGTAGTGAAGTAGATAGTTTATTTTAATATGGTGGATTGGTAGTAAAGTTATGAACCTTACAAATTTAATTACATGATGTCTTTTTATGAAACCATACAAATTTAATTATAAGCTTAAATATATGAAACAATGCAAACTTTATTACAACTGTGTCTTTTTATGAAATCATACAGAGCAACTAATTTCAATTCAAACCGCTAACTTAAAACTTCCCTACACTATATTAGATTAGTGACTGCATAGGTATCATTCTAATAGTGGATGGAGAGGCATGATGAATGGTCAATGACGAGTGGGCATCCATTGTCAGGACATGATGAGTGGAGCAAAAGCACAGTAGTTATATATAAGTAACATAACAACTTCACACTGATTTTGACACTTCAAGAATATCTAGAAAAGGATACCTGCAGAGTGCATAAAATTTAGAAGGGAAAATCCTATCGCAAAATTTGAACTGATGGAAAGATGAAATATCATAGAAAATACATACCTGTTGACCAGCTCAAAACCATTTCTGAGCAATTCAGGCTTGATAACCTACAAGAGACTAAACATCAACACTCCAACCATATATCAATGTAATTTAATTACAACTATTTAGATCAATGACCTGTGGAGTTTGCATTTCCCACAATGTTTTCCTGTCAAGGGTTTTTACTACAAAAGAGTTGCTGTTAGCCTGCAAAACAAACATTGAGGACAGTCAAGATAGCCAGCTCATAACAAGCAGTTGCAAGTTTACTAAACAAGTGAAAGTCCCTATTGTATGTAGTAGTGCATTAACATGCTTCGGCCAAAAACACGGAGGAAGGCTCTAATTAATTATGGAAAGTCAAATACTACATATAACAAGACCAAAGTAATAAACTCTAAAGTGCACCAAAAAGTTTAGCAGGTTCCTGAGAACACATTACAAATGCCTTTATCCAAACTGCTCTGTTATGCACAATTTCCTCTCTAACATCTACAACATCTGCATCTTTTTAATAGCCTCAATCAGTTTGTTTATGCCTACCCCAACTTCTAGCAGCTCCTTCAAATAGATACCGGTGCAAATATGGCCTCCATCACGCATGTCCAAACCACCTCAAACAAGTTTCTCTCATTTTATCCTCAATTGAACACTCATTCCATAGAAGAAAATCTCGATTGACAGAATAGTGATATTAAGAATGATTTATTAAGAAAGAGAAACATTATAGTAAAAGTAACATATGATGTTATTTGGTTTGCATGTAAAGATGAAAGTTGTGTCAAATACTTTGTTAATTCAAACCATTGGTCCTCTATAACTTCTAGCATGGAGCAGATACCGTTGGAGCGAGCTTGGAGTTTTCTTTGTATGCTCAAATGAGTTTGAGTATACAAAATCTGAGCTAAGAAACATTGCATATGAACACTAAATTAATGTTAGATCCTTGGCCCTTTATGCCTTCTAGCATGGAGCATATGCTAATGGAGATAGCGTGTCTATATTATTGTACTCATCCCTTATGAGAGACACCGAAGATAGTCTTTCCCTCGCTATAATACTATCGCCCCATCCAACTCTCTGAACTTGTGTCATTCTCAGCATCGTTGCCCCCATCGGGTATGTGCTCAGAAAAAAATATTCACCTAAAAGTTTGTCCTTACTGAGAAGCATAAATTCGGAAAGGGCATATTCAATCAGTAAATATTGCTGGAAGTGTATAAGGTATTGTCCTTCGCAAACTACATCTTGAACTCATTTTCTTGATACACTACTGCATTAAACCAGATATATAACTGATATTCCACCATGCTAGTAGTCCAAATCATCATTAGAGCAGAAAAATACCCTATTTTTCTTGGATTGACAGTCACCCATATCCTATTCTGTTTGATCAGAAACTTCCCACCAATTGCCTCGCTTCCATGTGTAGATACCAATTAAACCTCATCTACATGGCACCCAAAGCTCTTCAACTTCTTGAAGATACTTACTTAATCAGCTTTCTGGCTCCCTTGTGTCATCTATTGCCTTTTTGTCTTCCTCTTAGACATGCATAGAGGGGTGTGATGAGCAGGCCTTTATGTCCAGAGATATGTTCTTAGAGAATATCTTCACTCCTATCTAATTGCAAAGCACACAACAGACTGAGTCAGATGCTTCACATGACAAGCTAAGACACTTCCTGTGTCCAAGACTGAGCATCTCTCTTATCCTTGTGAAGTTTAGTCGATACTGTCTTCTTTGACCAATATGAGCATGTGACGTGCAATGTTTTAAAAGGCACATGTCTCGCCTTAGGCAGTCGCCTAGGACTTTTAGATGCTCTAACGCCTAGGCAACCAATATTGAGGTACTGAGGTCGCCTTGGCATGTGAGGCAGCTGCCTCAAGCAAATCGACCCCCCTTTACTAAATGTGGTCCTGCCTCATTGTATTTATTGTTACCCTGGAATTTGACCCATGTCCAATAAGTTAAAATATTGATTATTATTAATCATTTAATATAGATATTAAATAATAGTCTTTCTCCTCCCGATTCTCATCCCTTCTGTGTTTGTTCCTTAAAAGCCAGAAGTGGGAGCGGGGACGGAAGCGGGAGCGGGAGAACTCGACTACTTGGAAGAGTCTAAAGTTGGGAGCGTGAGCTAATACATTTTTTATGTTTATTAATTATTATTATTATCAAAAGATTCAAAACTTATAAATATCTTAATATTTATTAGAATTTATAAAGTTCGGTACAAAGTTACAGAGATATCATTCGCATGTTGATTTTTTTATGATGTTAAGGTAAGTAATATTTAGTTTCTTGGTACTTTGATAAGCGTCTATTAAATTTTTCTATCTATCTTCTCAAAATTTATATCCTATTTTAAATTTATGGTCATATTATGGAAAGCGCTCATGTCGTCAGGAAAACGCACTCCCATTGCAGGCGAAATGAGCTCCCGTCATTGGGGAAACGAACTCCCAAGTAAGAACCACCGAATCGAGGTTCTTACTGAAATTCGTTGACCTCCTAGGAGTTTCTGGCTTATAAGGTTTGTCCTAACCCATTGAACTTCATCTCCATAAGACGTGCATTGCCTAGCGCCATCAAGTAAATATCTCTCTCTCTCTCTCTCTCGATCTCTCGATCTTCCTCTTTTAATAAATCTCTTTTTGTTTTTTCTCTTCTGCCAAGACTCAAGGATCCTGACACTTCCGATTGACCTCTGATACTTTGATGGATGTTGATCTCTCCAGTAAGTCTCTCTCAATCTCTCAACACTTTCCCCCTTTTGTTCTCACAAAGTTCTGGTTTCATGTCGTAAAGGTGTTTTCTTCTTTCTCCGGCCCCTCTCACCTGTAAAATGTTATTTTTATTTTAATGCTTCAATTACAATGCGTCTATTAATTTATGGTTATAAAGATCCATACTAATATTATTTGTTTCTTGAGTTCACACTTCATCAGCAACTATGTCTATATGCTTCACAAGATTTGCCTAGGATGGAAGCCCCAAACCAAAACACAAAGTTTCAATCATAAACCACATGTTTATCTTGATTTTTTTTAATAGACACCCCTAGTTTAATGATCTCCATAAAATTAAAGACTATAGGAACTTGGACTGGACTCTTACATGTTTTTACCCAAGAATGTCGGTTGTTCAACTAACAACCCAACCAACCAAACCTTTAAATTTAAATGGTTATCTAACCGAATCTCAATCGTTATTAATCCTAATAAATTAAATTAGGACACTTTAGATATTATTATAATATAACAATTACAAAAACAATTTATTATTTTTAAAAATTCTGGGACATCACATTTTTAGTTTTTTTTTTTTTTAAGTCTACAATATGTTGTGCACATGACCAAGCTTGTTAAGGTGGCACGAGCCAACAACGCGACAAGGACCTCAAGGCTTAGATAGGGGTTGCAGACTCTCTCTCTCTCTCTCTCTCTCTCTCTCTCTCTCTCTCTCTCTCTCTCATGTGTGTGTGTGCGCGTGCGTGCGTGCGCGTGCGCTCTGAAGGGAGTCTGGCAAGGTTCTGCTCCGTACATGAAAAATAAATAAAATAAATATTTACTTATAGAAGAGTCAAGGGCTCAGCCAATACTAATTACTATAGCGAGCTGGAGGGAGCAAAAGAACTCAGAGGGATCCGGCACCATTAGCATCGAAAAGAGAGGTAATAATATAATATATTCTTCTCAATTTTAAACTGTACTTCATATATTCATCAATTTGTTAGCCGGGTGCAAACAAGGGTTTGGAGTTTCGACTTAGAATAATTCTCTCTGGTTAATTATATCTTTTACTTAACTTTAAATTGGCAAGTTACACCTTTAAGTTAGGATAGTCAATTTGCTAAAATTATTAGCCAAATACAAGTAACTACCAATTTGTGATCCTGCGACAATTAAAACTATATGTACATTGGGACCTTGCCGTGATAAGACTTTGTATTTGGATGTCAGGTGGTGAAAAAAAGTTCATATTTGTTAGGTAACCAAAGACTGGAATTATTTATTAGTAATGAAATTGGGCATGTATTAGCATATCCTAGATGTTAGGCTAATTGTTTGTTAGTTTGGATAATATTGATATAATGAATTGTTAGGATTTTCTTAATAGGAGATTTAGTCCTTATCTTTAGGAAATTTAAGATGTTATTTGGATTCCTAGTTTGTTGGTAGGTAGCATTATCGTAAACCTATAAAAGATATTAAGAATTGGTTCCTCGAACGACCAGCATTATTGGAAAAAAATGTAATAGTCCAGTCCAGGTTCATATAGTCTTTATTATATGATATTTCACTTTTATATATATATATATATATATATATATATATATATATATATATATATATATATATTGCTTTCAAGGGACGACCAGCAAGGTTCTGCTCCATATATGAAAAATAAATAAATAAATATTTACTTATAGAAGGGTCAAGGGTCCAACCAATACTAATTATTATAGCGAATTAGAGGGGAGCAAAAGAACTCAGAGGATCCGGCACCATTAGCAACAAAAAGGAGGTAATATACCACTACTATAATATATTCTTCTTATTTTAATATTGTTTCTTCAAATTCATCAATTTGTTAGAGGGCCGCACACTAGGGTTTGGAGTTTCGACTTTAGAATAGTTCTTCCTGGTTAATCTATATCTTTTACTTATCTTTAAATTGGCAAGTTACACCTTTAAGTTAGGATAACCAATTTGCTAAAATCATTAGCTCAATACCAGCTAATTATCAATTTGTGATCCTGTGACAATTTAAACTATTTATACATTGGAACCTTGCCTTAATAATACTTTGTATTTGGATGTCAGGTAGCGGAAAAAAACAGTGCATATCTGTTAGGAAACCAACAAGTGGCATTATTTATCAGTAATGAAATTGGGCATATATTAGCATATCCTAGATGTTAGGTTAATTGTTGGTCGAAAGACTCAACTTTGGTAGAGCTTTCTTGACTCCATGGAATTGGGCACGAGTAACGTATATAGATATAATGGTTAGGATGTAAATGTGGTATTTGGTGCATAATTGATTATGTCGAATTATAATGGACTCTTTATTATGGTTTAGGATATCTTATAAAGTGGTCGGTATGATCTTGTGGAAGGCAATAATTAGGAGTCGTTGAAGATTTGTTTATAAGACAAGTGGTTTAATCCTTTTTGATATTTTGCCTATTTTATGTTATTGAGTTTGCACTTTCTTTCGAGGTTCTATATATATAGTAAATTTATATTTGTCACTACTTAAATTGGAATATCTATTTATCATTATCTTGTTGGATTTATTGGAGATTGCAAAGTTGTCTTATTAAAAAGAGAATTAGTTTTCCGCATGCACGTCTCAAGTTGTTATCTTTGAGTACTTGTCTTTTTACAGGTTGCCGTATGGAAATTGTAGTTGAGTAGTTTGTGAGACATGTTGCATGATCTTAAGTCGTAAGATTCAGTGGAGCCCTCTACACGGTGGAGACGTTTGATTCGTCTGGTTACCTTCTGAGGTAATCAACTTTATATCCCGCCATGTGTTTTTAGCCTCCTGAAATATTGGGGCTTGGTTGACTAGCACGTGTGACATGCTAGTATGCTAGTGCATGGCTTGACTATGCAGCTCACTAAATCCTAGGACCTACCTGTTGTCGTTGTGTAGTTGTTTTATAAATGTTTAAAGATAGATACTATATCATGAATAGTAGTATTTATAATTTATTTTGTTTATAATATTTTGGAATATTTGAGTATTATTTTCAATAATGTGAAATACTAAATAAGGATTTACCTACTTGTTGTAGCAGAGCTTACTGAGTAGGTAAGCTCACCACAAAACCCCAAAAAAAATTCGTAGGTCCCGTTGATTTAACCTTGGTAGCGGAGTATAACATTTCAACTTCTCAACTGTTATCGAATTCTTAATTGAGGATATGCATTGGATGTAAATTTTGTAAGGAGTATCCCTTGTTGTAAATGTTAAATGTTGAAGGATTTTGTACGTGTATTATGAGTTCGATTAATTTGTTGGGATTTAGTTTCTAGTAGTGATTGAGGCTTACAGCTGGAATGATTGAACTCCGTTGTGTCATTGTCCCGAATTGTTTGCTTCTGCTGATTTCGGGGCGTGACAGAAGATCTCTCCAGAATTGTTAAAAGTGAGACAGATGGGAGGATGCACCCATCCAAAATTATGAAAATGATTTGCATAGCAACAAAACACTCAATGATCTACTACATTATGAAGCAAAGGCCTGTGCAGGCAACCTCAATTTCCCAAAAGCAGATGTAGATTAAAATAGGCAGAACAAACTTGAAATATATGGAAGCTAAATTTACTTTAAAACACTAGAAATTGTTTGCTTCCGCTGGTTTCAGGGCGTGACGAAAGATCTCCAGCACTGTTAAATTGAAACAGATGGGAGGATGCAGCCATCCGAAATTATGAAAACGATTTGCATAGCAACAAAACACTCATTGCTCTACATTATAAAGCAAAGGCCTGTGCAGGCAACCTCAATTTCCCAAAAGCAGATGTAGATTAAAATAAGCAGAACAAAGTTTAAATATATGAAGCTAAATTTACTTTAAAACACCAGAAGCAAGTAAGAGCTGAAATCTGAAATGCAAAGTTTCGGGCACTTATTTCAACATGCAAAAATATATGTTGAGAGCCAAAAACTGTGCCATAAGTTAAGGATACCCATCATTTGGGATGACCATAAAATAAGAAAAGGAGTATACTTATTCGCATCAAGAAGCGACTACAGGGCAATTTGGTCATATGCTGATTATATCTATATAGTCTAAAAATATGAAAACCTTCTGTACCTTCATCTTAGAAATCTTTAAATAGATGTCAATCAAGTGAATGATTAGCATTAATAAGCCCAGAAGGATCATTCAAATTGAAAAATGTTGCATATAGAAATTATAGAAACTATAGTTCATAAGTTTAGAAGTTTTAGATGTTAAAGATCATAAACAACATTGCATAAGTCATATATTGGCCATTGCTCATTTTCATTCCAACACTTGAAGGTTATATAGTGATGGTTGCATTGAACATATACTTGGTAAATTCAATGACATATCGAATGCACATGGAAGAATATTTCATGCATGGTATGAGTACCTCTTTTATGGTGGCTTTTACAGGAACTCCAAGAACAGCTGCTCCGTTTAGCAAACCATCCTTGAGAACCTAGAAATTGAACAAGAATACTTGAAATTACAATGAGAAGAAGAAACTTAACATAAATGAAACAAGACTTCAAAAGTTCTGGCTAAATAATATGAATTCACCAAACTAAGTTCATTGATAGTGCAGTTGAAGAAAAATGACCAGGTAGCGGAGCTTCTAACTCTTATTGGAATCAGTAACTGTTTTATCATAAAGTTGTTAACATATAGAAAAGCTCCATACTTTAAAGTTGTTACAAGGTAGATAATAGAATTATAACTTCTCTTGGAATCAAAGTGACAAATTTGATGGATTTTACTCATCATACACTCATTTAAAATTTTCACTTTAATTTCGCTTGATGCATGGGCTGGGACTATCAAATCACTTGAATTTATTTGTAAACAATAAAAAATGTGTAGACGGGTGCCAAATTTCAACTGGATGGTCTAGACCTAATATATGGAGCTCACTGAAACTCTCCTCTCAATGTGTGTGTGCATGCGTGCATGCGTGCATGTGCGTGCGTGTGCATGCGTGCACAACAAAATATTGCTGCATGAGAATGCCTTCTCATGACAATAACGAACTTTAGCATCACCTAGATTTCCAGGTAGGGAATTCTTAGTTTTATAGAATCAGTAAGTACATGTCAGTATGTCACTAACAAAATCAAACAGTAGTAAGTTTTGTTATGTAAAGTAGTGTTTCAACTTTCAACTTGGTATATAAAAGGTGTATCCTACACATCCACCCAAGTATGGGTACATACAATATCCATATGGCTCGTTCATGCAACTATATCTGCTTTATAAATTGTTACAAATGTACCAAGCAGCTAGGCATCTCCTTTAATTTATTAAACAACTATCATGTTGAACACAGAAAACATGCTCTTGAGGTCTACACAATAGATATTGAATATGCATGTGACTGTAGAACTTACATGCTCTTGCAGATCTTGATTTCTGACAAACTACATTAAAAACTCAGTTCATATTCCAAAACTTCGCTAATGAGAATTATTGCCGACGGTCTTAATTTCCATTCTGGCCTACTTTGGGTCACATTATTGTGTAGTGTAGATGAAGCAGATATGTTTTCTCTGAAGCACACTTTAGATCCAGTTTCGCTTTGGATCCTCTTCATGTGCTTAGTGGAACCAATGGAACAATGGGCAAGGTGCAATTCACAAGGTAGGTGTAACAGTTAACATGGGCATGTAGAAGTGACACTCCCTGTAAATTACCAATATAGAAGTGTGTGTGTTTCTCAATATGGTGGTACAGATATTGGCCAAGACAGCCGTGAATTAGTGTATAATTGGGAAATACCTGTACCACTTTGGGATGACTTATGTATAAACCTCTTTTTTTTGTGAGGGGCTCGAAGCCAAGACGTCCCCAATAACCCTCACCAGCCCCAACCGCTGGGTCACCCCCTAGTGGCACTTGTGTATAAACTAAATAAACAAAAAAAAAATACAATTCTGAATTATTTCTATCAAAAGAGAATAGATTTCCAAGAAACAAAAATTTCTGACTGTAGCATACAGTGAAGTTTCCAATGACTTAAGCCATCACTAGTACTGGAGAGAGTAGCATGATAGAGCTGTAGGAACCTTTTCAATATCACAGGATGAAACTAGAGGTCTAGCTGAATCATGGATACATACTAGTCCTGAGCTCCCATCAATTTCCTGTTAGATATTATAAAGTATACATTAGAGATATAAGATTATCACCCAAAAAAAAAATTGTACAAAATATAGGGAATACTTAAGAAAAAACAATGCCAACAATATATATATATATTAACAAAGAGGTAAGATGATACATATAGGAAGGTGTTTCCCAACAAAAATAATGTGCATTACCTATTTAAGTCACATTAACAGGCGAAGGCAACAAATAACATAAGTCCATCTAAAGGGGTAAATAAATTTATATCCCATCCCCCCATCTCCCCCTCTACCTCCACCAACTTCAACTTGACCCAGAACCTTATTGTCCCATACAATTCACTGTTCTCCTGCTTGTGCTTACCTCCTAAATCCTTCCTTTAAGATAAGAATGCTGTTATTTGGTGCAATTCACACTGGAAAGATTGAGGTAATTGGTGAAACTGCTGAGGCAAAATGAAACCCGGTCACCGCTGATTGCATTTAGTACCAAATATTTCTTTTTTTTAGTACTCTAAATAATATAACTGCAGAAAACTGTGCATTTGAGAAATAAAGCAAGGTGGCAGTAACTGTTGCCAATTTTAAGGAGAAAAAAATAGGGAATGATACAGGCTAAAGAGAAAGAATAGGAACAAACTTGTTGGATCTAAGGTTAGGCATTAGATGAGTAGTGAGTACCCATGAGTTCAAGAAACATTTAATGTCCTTATTTGAGATATGAGCATCAAGTTCTTTGAGGTGATACTCTATCAAGCTAAAGAGCCTTTATCCAGCAAAAGAATCTAATAAAATTGGGACAGACCATTAGAAGCAATCCAGCATGGACACTACAAATAAAGTAGGATGTCCATGTTAGATATGTAGAAGATTTTGATACTGCAGGATACAAGTTAGATACGCTTTCTTGTGTATGATGAACTTTAAAGCACTACTCATGTATGATGCATAGCATAAACCTCTAGGGTGTATGCCACTATCAGTTTGTTTTCTTCTTTCATAAAAAGGATTAAGGTATGAGAATGAATATTAATTGATAAAGCACTTGCCTCTTATATGACCACTTTGTCGCATTAAAAATGGGTTACTCACGAGAAATGAAATCAGAAAATTCCATAATCAAAACCAACCATCCTCAAATCATTAGAAAAAAACTGTGCAATTTTTCCAAGTTTCCACTGTGCAGGCCACTAATTGGCACAACCCTGTCATGTAAATCCTATAATGTCAAAAACCGTGTGCCATGTCATTTCATGTCATATCAGTAAAGCATAAACCAAGTTTGCTTTTTTCTCAATCCACCTATTTTTTTCCTCTAAATTTTCTCCAGGAAAGCACGTGTACACAGTTTACATCAAACTATTTTGCTTATGGAAGGGTAAATCAAATATATTTAACTGAATTTGTAATATTCAAAACCCTGTACAGTACATATCTAATCCATAGTTACAAGGGTTTTGGTTTGATTCGATGCACGGTATGGGATACACTATTTCTCCTGGTACACAGTACGAGGGGGTAGGCTTAACCTGTCACGCCCCGGACCCGCCCAGGCCGCCGCTCCGCCCTGCCCCGCCCCTTATGGCCGGAGTAATCGAACCGGACACGAATCACCGTGCCTCGGCGCGTCGGACGCGAATCACCGCGTCCGACCCGCGGGTGCGAGGAAGGAAGGGAGCTAAGCGAATGACCCGTTCGAGCTTTCAGGGGACGTGATGTCGCACGGGCCTGGGGTTGCGCCCGTGCAAGGCCAATCGTTTAAGTTGATAGTTAGCTATCATCGTATCAATCGAGTAAGCAGCGGAAAGGGACTTGTTGCAATGCAATGCATTTAGCCAACTGAGTGTTCGGGACAATCGAGGCAACTTGGGTTCCTTTAGCAAAGGCACATGTTCGTTCCATACATTATGCCCCCTTATACGATAGCATTCTCGGGACAATAATCGAAACCAGGATTCCGGGTCTTAGGGACTGTGGCACGCCTATCGCTCCCTCGGACGATCCAGTACCTGCAAGCAAGTAAACTGTTGGTGGGTCAGCACTTTATACAAGTACTGGTGAGATAAAAATCAACTGAACAGAAACAAGCATTCACTCAAACCAACACTAAGTAATCATGTTATAAAACATTACATTACTAGTGATCTTTCTAGTTGTACCTAGGTTCGTTTCATGCAGTTCTAGCAGAGTCATATTACATTGTTTGGAAACATGTTTGGAAACAGAGTTTCATATACGATAAGCAAGCAAGCAATCGTTCATGTTTCAGGGTGTGCGCAGCGTGTCTCGTGCGACTCCAGGGTCAGATGCAAAGCTAGACACACAATGCACAATCTTAGGGCAGTCACTATCCAAGCCAACACAATGACTTAGCTATATGCAGGGCGGTCCCCGAGTATCTCAGGATCGACAGCTGGTTGTACAGCATACCAATGACTCTTTATCTGATGCTAGAGGCAGCTGTGACTCATGGTTGCTTTCCACTATCTCTGTAGCAGCCGTGACACATGCAGTTCAGCTTTCCACCAATAGCCATTGTCCGACCGCATACGAATGCATGGAACACTATCAAATAAACTCTAGTATGCAGACGAGACGAACCATCAGAAAACAATCGTTGTTGCGGAGCAATCCGACTTATCACTTGAACACGTTCAGGCACAGTATGGTTCTCTCGAAGCATAGACGATAGTGAACATGTTCATGCATTCTAAGCAAGCGATTCAGGATTCTCGTTAAGCAGACATTGTTTCAAAGACAAGCTAGGTGAGTTCGTTCATTAACATGCAAGGCAGGTTATATCATTCTCTTATGAAAATATTGCAAGCAAAAACTCAGGCTATTATTAAGGCGTGCAAGAATCAGAGAACGAAGTTCTGCCCACTCACCTTGATACATAACGCCGAAGCGGAGCGGGGCGTTACATACTTACCAACCAACAAAAAGTTTCGTCCTCAAAACGTCAAGGATAAACTTCTCGATATTCCGAGCAGCGATAGTGTCGTCCCTCGCCGTACTCAATCGAAACAATCAAACAATTCAAGTTCAGAAAATATTTGCACTTTGAGAATATCTATGGACTTATTGTATGGAACGCTCTAGTGCAATACCATATCGATATAACTCAGAGTCAAAGCAACGATTTTGGGCCAGAGAATCGATTCCGCTCTGATACCAACATGTCACGCCCCGATCTCCCGCAGGTAAATCGGCCATTCCCGCCAGGCGGGAATCACCCTCGCCAGCGCTCCCGCGGAACGATCGCTTGACCCATCCGGGCGTGATGCCGCACGAGCGTGATCCACGTCCGTGCAAGGCCATGGTTCATTGGCTGGCGGCAAGAGTTCTAAGCCACAGAGTCGCACAGATTGTCCAAGTGCAGCGGAGTCATAAACGCATAGCGATTTGGTAACAGGTTCACTGAGTCGACAATAAAGCGGAAGCATTGAAACACAAGTTGAAGTAAAGCAAACTCTTTATTGATATAAACATGTGTTACAGGCGGCGTATAGCCGAGATTACAAGTCACTCATGCCTCTCTCTCTGAAACAGTAAAAGCGTGCCAAGTGGCTACAATTTGTGGAATGATTGTACAGGCGATGTTCAGGCGATGTTCAGGCGACGCTCCAACATTATGTCTTGTATATGTGCTTCAGTTTCGGACGCGTCGTTGCTTCGGAGTGATGTCCACACCTTAGCACGCAAGAAGGAGGCATCCGCACCGAACGAGGTTTTCCCGCACCCTGCATACAAACTGGTGGATTATCAGTACATTGAATGCACTGGTGGGGAAGCTACTCGCCCGCTCGACAAATCCAAACACGTAATATAGGTTCCGAGCACAACTATTAAGTTGTCTTTCTAGTTGCCTTAGGATCAGTTTCTTGCAAATATTGAATAGCCTAACTCGTGTGGCAGTGCGCCGTGCGACATGAGAGAAAACACGGTGAGACTTACCATTTTACCTTCCCTGTCCAAGGAAAACATTATTAATTCAAGCACGGGCAAGTATAAGCATTCGGGGGCAATAACATATGCAAACACGAGAGTCGTTTAACATGATCGTTCAGGTGTTCAGTTGTTTCTTGATACAATGCAATGACTCGCACGCGGATAGCCGCTAAGCGAGGATGACTTATCTATATGAACGTTAGTCGCTGGCATAGCCATAAAGGACCGTTTATAGTCTTTGAACAAGGATGGTATGCAACGAAAGCACGTGAGGCGCTACACGCCATCCTGTCCGCACGTGAGACTATCGTGCAGTTCCATCCGGATCGGAACGGTCCCAGTGCCCCGGTGACCGCCCGTGGAACCGAATGACCTTGTTTCCAAGTTGTCCGCGACATGCAGGTCAGGGTCAGTTTCAAATCCACAACTTGAATGATAATCCATAATTCGTGATCTGAACGAGCGTTTGCTCCAAGAGCTGAGATTCGTTCGTTACATGACGTGATTCTCGTTCAGATAATAAACTTGATGTGATTATCATTCAGTTGTCACGTTATAGGATTCATGTTCAGTATTCATTACCCTGATGCGTGCCCCTGGTTCGGGGATTGCCTTGGAGACCCAACGGTCCCGGATACTTGCAGGTTCATTCAGACACGGAACGACTACGTAGTAGTCTCTCGGGATTTGGATGAAAATATGGCAACATTACAAGCAGACAAACATGCGTTTCTAAGAAACATAAGTAAACACGTTTGCTCGGACCCGAAGGTAAGCCGAAAGATGAAGCCGTTAGGGACTTAGCATGCGAGGGTCTGAATATAAGCAGTATTTCAATTTCCATGTTCTAGCATAAGCAATACAAGTTGGGATTATTCTCTTAGCGTTGGATTCTTATTAGCATGCAGGGGGTGATTCACCTAGCGACTAGCATAAAATATTCCAGATTTTATGTGTGCTAGCTAAGCAAAGACAAGTTCACCGTAGCCACCCACCTTAGCGATGATTCGCCTCGGTAGATCGATACGTCAAGCGAGCCTCTGAAAGCCTAAGCCGGATTCCTGTAGGGACAAGTGTGGATATCCTTTGCTTCTCGATTGAGGCAAAGCGGGTCGGGACAGTTGCACTTTTGCCGTTTCAGCCGGCAGTCCGTCAGAACGGAACGGGGTGTTACATCCTACCCAACTCAGAAAAAGTCTCGTCCTCGAGACTTATTGAGGACAAGCAGTAATCTAGGGTTGAGGCAATCCTAGACAAGTCGTTGTACTTGTTTATTTGGATATTCACTTGCACAAGCATCGAAATCAGCATATCGCTTAGACTGGATCGTGCGCACTTTCGAAATGCATTTCTAGCGTGAGCACGTCAACCAGCTTAGTGATAGCGAAGTCTTAGCACTCGAGTTTCACCTTTTCTTAAGTCTTGGATGGTGCACTAGTTCAAGGCGTCCCTCGAATAGATGCATTCAACCAAACTTAGAGTTAGTGAAATCGAACAAGCTACTAGCGATACTCTCAAGGGTTCGCACAGGTTGGCACAAAGGCCACTCGCAGCACAGCAACATACAAGCAAGCATATCATATCATTCAAAACGCATTTTGAAAGTATTTAGATTTATTGTTGGAACATCCCATCGAGGCATTAAGAGAGAGCGTGCACATAACCCACGAACGAGCTTTCGAAACAGAGATAT
Source organism: Iris macrosiphon (assembly GCA_036927795.1). Taxonomy (NCBI): domain Eukaryota; kingdom Viridiplantae; phylum Streptophyta; class Magnoliopsida; order Asparagales; family Iridaceae; genus Iris; species Iris macrosiphon. The sequence goes on from JAYESA010000016.1 coordinate 148,700,006, forward strand.
TCGAAATGAAGTCCAAAGGCGTAGAAGCCAGGCTCTGATACCATTCTGTCACGCTCCGGACCCGCCCGGGCCGCCGCTCCGCCCTGCCCCGCCCCTTATGGCCGGAGTTATCGAACCGGACACGAATCACCGTGCCTCGGCGCGTCGAACGCGAATCACCGCGCCCGTCCCGCGGGTGCGAGGAAGGAAGGGAGCTAAGCGAATGGCCCGTTCGAGCTTTCGGGGGACGTGATGCCGCACGGGCCTGGGGTTGCGCCCGTGCAAGGCCAATCGTTTAAGTTGATAGTTGGCTATCATCGCATCAATCGAGTAAGCAGCGGAAAGGGACTTGTTGCAATGCAATGCATTTAGCCAACTGAGTGTTCGGGACAATCGAGGCAACTTGGGTTCCTTTAGCAAAGGCACACGTTCGTTCCATACATTATGCCCCCTTATACGATAGCATTCTCGAGACAACAATCGAAACCAGGATTTCGGGTCTTAGGGACTGTGGCACGCCTATCGCTCCCTCGGACGATCCAGTACCTGCAAGCAAGTAAACTGTTGGTGGGTCAGCACTTTATACAAGTACTGGTGAGATAAAAATCAACTGAACAGAAACAAGCATTCACTCAAACCAACACTAAGTAATCATGTTATAAAACATTACATTACTAGTAATCTTTCTAGTTTTACCTAGGTTCGTTTCATGCAGTTCTAGCAGAGTTTGGAAACATGTTTGGAAACAGAGTTTCATATGTGATAAGCAAGCAAGCAATCGTTCATGTTTCAGGGTGTGGGCAGCGTGTCTCGTGCGACTCCAGGATCATATGCATAGCTAGACACACAATGCACAATCTTAGGGGCAGTCACTATCCAAGCCAACACAATGACTTAGCTATATGCAGGGCGGTCCCCGAGTATCTCAGGATCGGCAGCTGGTTGTACAACATACCAATGACTCTTTATCTGATGCTAAAGGCAGCTGTGACTCATGGTTGCTTTCCACTATCTCTGTAGCAGCCGTGACACATGCAGTTCAGCTTTCCACCAATAGCCATTGTCCGACCGCATGCGAATGCATGGAACACTATCAAATAAACTCTAGTATGCAGACGAGACGAACCATCAGAAAACAATCGTTGTTGCGGGGCAATCCGACTTATCACTTGAACACGTTCAGGCACAGTATAGTTCTCTCGAAGCATAGACGATAGTGAACATGTTCATGCATTCTAAGCAAGCGATTCAGGATTCTCGTTAAGCAGACATTGTTTCAAAGACAAGCTAGGTGAGTTCGTTCATTAACATGCAAGGCAGTCTATCATTCTCTTATGAAAACATTGCAAGCAAAAACTCAGGTTATTATTAAGGCGTGCAAGAATCAGAGAACGAAGTTCAGCCCACTCACCTTGATACATAACGCCGACGCGGAGCGGGACGTTACATACTTACCAACCAACAAAAAGTTTCGTCCTCGAAACTTCAAGGATAAACTTCTCGATATTCCGAGCAGCGATAGTGCCGTCCCTCGCCGTACTCAATCGAAACAATCAAGCAATTCAAGTCCAGAAAATATTTGCACTTTGAGAATATCTATGGACTTATTGTATGGAACGCTCTAGTGCAATACCATATCGATATAACTCAGAGTCAAAGCAACGATTTTGGGCAAGAGAATCGATTCCGCTCTGATACCAACATGTCACGCCCCGATCTCCCGCAGGCAAATCGGTCGTTCCCGCTAGGCGGGAATCACCCTCGCCAGCGCTCCCGCGGAACGATCGCTTGACCCATCCGGGCGTGATTCCGCACGAGCGTGATCCACGCCCGTGCTGTAGTGCCTCAAATCCCGATCCGACCGGGATGTGCACTACGTAATTGGGCTTGTGGCTAGTCCGTCTGAGTCGTAGCTTAGATCTTCGGCATCTTCTTGCCACGGACGAAATGCGATGATCCTTTCCAACTCATGGAAAGGCCTCTATTGAAACGAGTCCAATAGTTTTCGTGTTTGGTTGCTTGGTTTTCTTGATTGCCGCTTTGGGATTTTGATTTGGTGTTGCTTTCGATTTGCTTGGTTTTCGCTGCTGGTTTTATCGTTTGGAGCTTTGATTCTTGGGGAGTTCGGCAAGGAAGGATAGGCAAGAATTCTAATTGGTGCTCGTGCTGTGCAGGTCCGCGTAACTGACGTTTGATCGTTGCTAGGCGGGATTCGTGTTTCAGCTACCTTTTCCTTAACCAGTGAGTGGTTTGTGTGGTGCCCCGTTCCCCCTATTCGGGGAGCGCGGCTAAGAAATACTAAGACGGTATCGTTCGATCGGGATAGATTGAATTAAGAACTCGTCCTCGTTATGGATTTGTTTCTTCGGAATCGATTCCCATATTCAGTGGACCGCGCCCCAAGGATCGACTTAGCGGCAGAGTCAGGAGGGACCTCTCCGCTGCATTCTTTTGTTGCCTAGTTTTCGCTGTCGCTTGTTGCTTTCGTGCCTTGAGTTGGATTTCGGATTTGTTTGGGTTTTCTTGAACGGTTTCGATGGATTTCATTGCTTTCGTTCTTAGGACTGCACTTCAATTCCGATGAGGGAAAGAGAGGAAGAAGTACTGATCAGCTGTTCGTGTCAATACAGGTGATCCAGCAGTAGGCGTCGCTCAAGCGGACTCCTAAATCACTTCCTTCCTTCCTCCTTCCAACCACTAAAAGTGAGTGGCTACCAACCCGATTAGCTAGCCCTACTTGCTAGTCTTCACATCTAAATCTTGCGTTCGTGCTTGCCCCGATCAAACGATACCAAGTAATAACTAAAAGATATCAAGATAAGGAAAATAGACTTGGATCTGTATGCTTGTCATTAAAACGTGTGAACGGTTACCTACTACATGCTTGCTTATTCAAAATGTTTACCATATGCATATATACAAGTTAGAATGCTTACTTCTTCTTCTATAAATATGCTTTATGTAGAACACCCTTGCCATGCATCAATTATTCAGGGAGACTATGCAAAATACATCACACAATGCTATATATCCCCTGATTTCAATGCCTCATCTACATAAATGCAAACTTAACACAAACGCCGTTGATCACGGACAACTTGTGCACAAGGCCCCTCGGTTCCTGCGGACGGTCGCTGGGGCACTGGCACCGATCCGATCCGGACGGAACCTCAAGATTAGTCTCTCCCATAGGCGAGATGGCGTGCAGCGATACATGTGCCTCCGTCACCTTAGCCTGAGACTAAGACCGTCCATTATGGCATCAAAGCCAGTGATCCCCTCGTATATTTAAACCTGTTGCAACTAACTTGTGTCTTCTTGACAGGGAAGGCAAGGTAAGTATTGTGCAGGTGGTTCAGACGGAAAGGTAAAGGTCACCGAACGGTGGCGGGTTGTTTCAATAATTCTATATCTATGTCTTGTTGTAAAATGAACTAAGGCAAGATAGAAACCCACGATAAATATGCATGCTTCAATAAGACAACGTGTTGATTGGTATAGTTGGGTTAGCTTGCCTTCACCAGTACGTTTCGATGTACTGACCCTCGTTGAAACAGGTTCCCCGCGCTAGGAGAACCAAGCGAGGAGCAGGAGACAAACCCCAATCCAGTCCAGCTGCAGGCACGCCTCGACCGTGCCACCTTAGAAGCATTTTGAAGAAGAAGCCTTTTGAAGAAGAAGCTAGCCACCAAAGCAATCATGCAGCTTCGTGGCAAGGCAGTCGTTCCGTCCCAAGGTCTTATATTTTGAGTTTAGTAAGGGATGTAATGTACAGGACTGCTATCTCATTTTGTGTAAACACTTTTGTAAGCCCACAGAGGCAATCCTTACGACTCAGTTCAAGGATTTTGTAATAGATGTTCATATTATCAATAAAAGAGAACTTTTTCATGTTTTAATCTGTGTTCAATTATCTGCGTACTCTGAATATGTGCTCGCTATGCGAAACAAAAATACTTAGCCTTGTGCGGTGCGCAACCTAGGCCCGCACGGCGGTCACGCCCGGGGGACGACTATCGATTCCACGGAATCGGGGCGTGACATGTTGGTATCAGAGCATAGCTTCAAAGTTTCTTTGATTCATGAACTGGAAAAGTTCCCTTAGCGATAACTCGCCTATGCGAACTCCTGAACTCGTTAAGGCCAAAATGAGATACGTTCATGCAATAAGTCCATAATACATTATGATCCTGATGTAATTTACCTTCCTTTCAAGGAATGACGCAAGCGCAACCATCAGCGCTGGCGCCAGGCGAGCCTCGGACTCAGGAGAGCAGCTCCGGAACATCAGGAAGCTCTCGGAGCCAACGAGGCATGTCTCAAACAGACTCGATCCAACAAGTGGTGCAAATGTTAGCCGAGCAAAGACAGAGGGATGATGCCCGCCAAGCCAAGTTCGAGAGCAACCTAGAGGCACGGCTCTCAGTCCAACAAAAGCAGGTAGATACCCTGCAACAGCTTGTTCAGACCCTGGCCTCCAACCATTCTGCCGCAACGACAGCTACACCAGTGGAGCAGCCAGCGCTTGAAGTCGAACCATCGCCCGTGCCAAGGACGAGGGAAGTGACTACCTTCACCTTTGCAAACTTCAAGAAGGTCTGCAACACGCCATTTAAGGGGACTGAGGACCCAATCGTGGCCCTAGATTGGCTCGCCGAGCTTGAAGATCATTTTTCTCTCCTGGACGTGCCGGAAGACAAGCGCGTCACTTGTGCCAAACTACTGCTTCGCTTCAATGCGCACGACTGGTGGGACGTGCATCGACGATCTCTTCAGCTTGGCCATGGAGAGGAGGCGATCGCGTGGACGACCTTTCGTGCCGCGTTTGAGGAGGAGTTTATACCCCCGCCTCTCCGACGTCAACGGGAAAATGAGTTCGTTCAGCTCCGGCAGGGCAGTATGACGGTGAAGCAATACTCTGCAGAATTCAACAAACTGGCCAAATTTGCCACCGCCTACCTACCGGACGCAGCGAGTCGTGCCAGACGATTCGAAGGAGGGCTACGTCCTGGCATCCACGGGCACGTATCCGTCCCACAGTATCAGACGATGAGGGAAGTTTTAAACCATGCCCTCTCCCTCGAGCCGCAGTATCCTCACGTTGCCACCGGCGCTGTGCAAACCCCCAATCACAAACGCCAAGGCAACGATAGAGGAAACACAGCTGTAAAGCGCCCTAACAACGGCGGTTCGAAAAAGGGAAACTCGGGGCAACGATGTGATTTCTGTAGAAGGACAGGGCACGTCGAAAGTGAATGTCGCCGGAAGCACGGGTTATGTCTCATTTGTGGAGCTTCCGATCACGCCCTTCCCAACTGTCCAAAGTTCACCGAGCGCCGTCCTCCGCAACAAAATCAGACTCCGGCACCTCAGGCGAATCGAGCGGCGCCTCAGCAAGGGCGTAATCAAGCTCAAGGCCGAGTCTACACCATGACACGGGAAGAAGCATTAGCTTCGGATACCGTCGTGTCAGGTACCTTACTTTTCAATAATATACCTGCTCGTGTTCTATTTGATTCAGGTGCAACGCATAGTTTTATTTCCACAAATTTTGCCGTGGAAAACAATGTAAAAATGACTCCGTTGCACTTAGATTTAAATGTTAGCACCCCCTCTGGTACAAAAATCCCTGTTCGTTCAGTATGCCTAGGTGGTTACATTTGTATTGGGGAGAAGAAGCTGTCGCTCGATGTCTTAGTTCTAGATGTTAGGGACTATGATATCATCTTGGGAATGGACTGGCTAGGCGCATGCGCAGCAACCATTGAGTGTGCAGAGAAGCGAGTCATTTTCCGTCTGCCCGGAGAAGCCGTGTTCTGTTACACCAGTAGTCCAGCGAACGATGCGACCACGGCCTGCATGGTGATTTCGGCAAAATCTGCTCGGCGAATGCTCTACACAGGCTGCGAGGGATTTCTAGCATCAGTTCGGGACGCGCGGCAGGACTACGCAAACGTCGAGCCTAATTCCGTTGAGGCGGAGTTCCCCGACGTGTTTCCGAGCGAACTACCCGGTATGCCGCCCGATCGAGAGATTGAATTCACTATTGACACATTTCCGAACACGCAGCCGATCTCCAAACCTCCATACAGAATGGCCCCTGCAGAGCTGAAGGAACTAAAGTGCCAACTCCAAGGATTACTTGACCGTGGGTTCATCCGTCCGAGCGTGTCTCCTTGGGGCGCTCCCGTGCTCTTCGTGAAGAAGAAGGACGGAACTCTACGCCTATGCATCGACTACAGAGAATTGAATAAGGTCACAATCAGAAACAAATATCCTCTGCCACGGATTGATGACTTGTTCGATCAACTACAAGGAGCAGCAGTATTTTCAAAAATCGATCTTCGCTCGGGTTATCACCAGCTGAAGATTAGGCCCGAGGACACCCACAAAACTGCCTTCCGAACCCGGTACGGTCATTACGAGTTTTCCGTGATGCCGTTCGGACTGATGAATGCTCCTGCGGCATTCATGGACGTTATGAATCGGGTATTTAGACCTTTCATCGATAAATTTGTAGTGGTTTTTATCGATGATATCTTGGTGTACTCGAAGACTAGGGATGAGCACGCAGGACACCTGCGGATGGTGTTGCAAACCCTTCGAGACAATCAGCTGTACGCCAAACTGAGTAAATGTGAGTTTTGGCTAGACAGTATATCCTTTTTGGGCCATGTTATCTCGTCTCAAGGCATCTCAGTTGACCCGAAAAAGGTAGAAGCCATTACACAGTGGAAACATCCGGAATCAGCTAGCGACATCCGAAGCTTTCTTGGACTGGCAGGATACTACCGTCGGTTCATACAGAACTTTGCTAGAATTGCTTCACCCTTGACGCAGCTCACACGGAAGGGTGCGAAGTTTACTTGGACGAACGACTGTGAAGCTTCGTTTACGGAGTTAAAGCAGCGCCTCGTCTCCGCTCCGGTCCTTACTTTGCCAAACGGACCTGACGACTTCAAAATATATAGCGATGCATCAGGAAGGGGACTAGGATGTGTCCTGATGCAACGTGACAAAGTGATCGCCTACGCGTCTAGACAGCTAAAGCCTCACGAGCAGAACTACCCAACGCATGACCTCGAGCTTGCCGCGGTAGTGTTTGCATTGAAGCTGTGGCGCCACTATCTTTATGGAGTGCCGTGTGAAATCTATACGGACCATAAAAGTTTGAAATATCTGTACACTCAAAAAGATTTGAATCTTCGGCAGCGGCGATGGCTTGAACTCCTAAGCGACTTCGACCTCATGATCAGATACACGCCTGGCAAGGAAAACGTCGTAGCTGACGCACTGAGTCGAGTGTTTGCAGGAAGTTTGGCTATTGATAATAGGCTGCGCCGGGATCTTGAATCACTGGGCATTACCTTGAAAATCAGATACATAAAGTGGGCGCAAGTATCCCAACTGCGCCTCGAACCCGACTTGTTACAACGAGTGAAGACCGCTCAGAAGGACGACCCGTTCCTGCAAAAGATTCATACCCTTATCTCAGCAGGGAAGGCGTCCGACTTTGCGGTAAGCACGGATGGGACGCTTCGAGTGAAGGGAAGACTGTGCGTTCCAAGCGACGCGGCCCTCAGGGAAGAGATACTCACAGAAGCCCACTATGCTAGCTATACTTCTCATCCGGGTAGCACAAAGATGTATCGGGATCTTCGTACGACGTTTTGGTGGCACGGCTTGAAAAAGGATGTGGCGCAGTTTGTGTCGCATTGCATGGCTTGTCAACGAGTAAAGGCCGAACACCAGAAACCAGGCGGAGAACTACAGAGCCTTGCTATTCCGGAGTGGAAATGGGATGATATAACGATGGATTTTATCGTTGGTTTGCCGAGGACGCAACGGGGACATGATGCAGTCTGGGTTATCGTCGATCGACTCACCAAGTCAGCTCACTTTCTGCCGATCAAATCTACTTGGAGTGCCGACCGCCTGGCTCAGATATATCTCAACGAAATCGTTCGACTCCATGGCGTGCCCGTAACCATAGTCTCCGATCGAGATGGTCGATTCATATCACGTTTCTGGGGAAGCCTGCAGTCAGCAATGGGGACGAAGTTGAAATTCAGCTCCGCCTACCATCCACAGACCGATGGCCAAACAGAGCGCGTCAACCAGATCCTCGAAGACATGCTGCGACTCTACGCCTTGGACACGAAGACTAGTTGGGACCTTCATTTACCTTTAGCTGAATTTGCTTACAATAATAGTTATCAATCAAGCATTCAAATGGCGCCGTATGAGGCGCTATACGGGCGAAAGTGTAGATCTCCTATCTGTTGGGACGAAGTCGGGGAGCGGCAAGTACTTGGCCCTGAGCTCGTGGAGCAGACCGTCCAGAAGATTCGGCTGATTCGGGACAGATTAAAGATAGCTCAAAGTCGTCAAAAGAGCTACGCGGATACACATCGAAGACCGCTAGAGTTCCAAGTAGGCGACCGAGTGTTCCTCAAGGTCTCGCCCATGCGAGGAGTCAGCAGGTTCGGAGCGAAGGGAAAGCTAAGTCCAAGATTTGTCGGCCCGTTCGAAATACTAAAGCGGGTTGCCTCAGTTGCGTATCAAATCGCTCTACCACCATCCCTATCCGACGTACACGATATATTCCATGTTTCACAGCTTAGGAAATATGTGTACGACCCGAGCCATGTGGTAGACCTGGACCAACTGAACCTTCAAGCCGACTTGACGTACGTAGAACAGCCTGTGCAAATTTTGGATAGAAAAGAAAAGCTGCTTCGGACTCGTTCGGTTCCTCTAGTGCGCGTGCTTTGGCGGAATCACTCAGTCGAAGAATCTACTTGGGAGCTTGAATCTGATATGAGGGAACGGTTCCCCTTGTTATTTCCTAGTGGTAGGTTTTATTCCTTAAGTTTCGGGACGAAACTTCCAATTGGTTGGGTAGGATGTGGTGCCCCGTTCCCCCTATTCGGGGAGCGCGGCTAAGAAATACTAAGACGGTATCGTTCGATCGGGATAGATTGAATTAAGAACTCGTCCTCGTTATGGATTTGTTTCTTCGGAATCGATTCCCATATTCAGTGGACCGCGCCCCAAGGATCGACTTAGCGGCAGAGTCAGGAGGGACCTCTCCGCTGCATTCTTTTGTTGCCTAGTTTTCGCTGTCGCTTGTTGCTTTCGTGCCTTGAGTTGGATTTCGGATTTGTTTGGGTTTTCTTGAACGGTTTCGATGGATTTCATTGCTTTCGTTCTTAGGACTGCACTTCAATTCCGATGAGGGAAAGAGAGGAAGAAGTACTGATCAGCTGTTCGTGTCAATACAGGTGATCCAGCAGTAGGCGTCGCTCAAGTGGACTCCTAAATCACTTCCTTCCTTCCTCCTTCCAACCACTAAAAGTGAGTGGCTACCAACCCGATTAGCTAGCCCTACTTGCTAGTCTTCACATCTAAATCTTGCGTTCGTGCTTGCCCCGATCAAACGATACCAAGTAATAACTAAAAGATATCAAGATAAGGGAAATAGACTTGGATCTGTATGCTTGTCATTAAAACGTGTGAACGGTTACCTACTACATGCTTGCTTATTCAAAATGTTTACCATATGCATATATACAAGTTAGAATGCTTACTTCTTCTTCTATAAATATGCTTTATGTAGAACACCCTTGCCATGCATCAATTATTCAGGGAGACTATGCAAAATACATCACACAATGCTATATATCCCCTGATTTCAATGCCTCATCTACATAAATGCAAACTTAACACAAACGCCGTTGATCACGGACAACTTGTGCACAAGGCCCCTCGGTTCCTGCGGACGGTCGCTGGGGCACTGGCACCGATCCGATCCGGACGGAACCTCAAGATTAGTCTCTCCCATAGGCGAGATGGCGTGCAGCGATACATGTGCCTCCGTCACCTTAGCCTGAGACTAAGACCGTCCATTATGGCATCAAAGCCAGTGATCCCCTCGTATATTTAAACCTGTTGCAACTAACTTGTGTCTTCTTGACAGGGAAGGCAAGGTAAGTATTGTGCAGGTGGTTCAGACGGAAAGGTAAAGGTCACCGAACGGTGGCGGGTTGTTTCAATAATTCTATATCTATGTCTTGTTGTAAAATGAACTAAGGCAAGATAGAAACCCACGATAAATATGCATGCTTCAATAAGACAACGTGTTGATTGGTATAGTTGGGTTAGCTTGCCTTCACCAGTACGTTTCGATGTACTGACCCTCGTTGAAACAGGTTCCCCGCGCTAGGAGAACCAAGCGAGGAGCAGGAGACAAACCCCAATCCAGTCCAGCTGCAGGCACGCCTCGACCGTGCCACCTTAGAAGCATTTTGAAGAAGAAGCCTTTTGAAGAAGAAGCTAGCCACCAAAGCAATCATGCAGCTTCGTGGCAAGGCAGTCGTTCCGTCCCAAGGTCTTATATTTTGAGTTTAGTAAGGGATGTAATGTACAGGACTGCTATCTCATTTTGTGTAAACACTTTTGTAAGCCCACAGAGGCAATCCTTACGACTCAGTTCAAGGATTTTGTAATAGATGTTCATATTATCAATAAAAGAGAACTTTTCCATGTTTCAATCTGTGTTCAATTATCTGCGTACTCTGAATATGTGCTCGCTATGCGAAACAAAAATACTTAGCCTTGTGCGGTGCGCAACCTAGGCCCGCACGGCGGTCACGCCCGGGGGACGACTATCGATTCCACGGAATCGGGGCGTGACAGTTTGGACCCTTCTTTCCTACTTCTTCACGCCCACATCTCTAATGTTTCAAACGTTCACTCGATGATGCCCGGTTGGACGCCTAGGAAATCCTTGCCACAATGCATGCCAGCCACTAAGAAAGGAACATGGGATTTGTAGACTAATTTTACTATATGCTTGCACCTTATAATCTGAGCTGTTTATAAAGGGAATTGGTTGTTGGTGGCGGCCTAGTGCCTCGGACGGAGTTTGGACCTATGGGATACCAAAATCGGAACACCGCATTGAGAAAATATGAACTGTTGCATGAGATATATATTGCTGCTTTACTTCTTTGTTTATTTCGATGCATTGTATGATAATATGAATTGTTCATGCATTTGCATGGTCTGGGACAACTTGTGCACAAGGTTTAGCATTTCCTCGAAACGGCTTTCCGGGGCACTGGAACCGTATCGATCCGGAAGAAAATATTTGATTCGTGCTCGTCACGATGCATTGCGGGACCTCCAGCAGGGCTTGCTACCCGGGCTGATAGGGCGCGCCTCTAATGCTTGAAATATGTCCCTAAGGTGTCGATCACACCAATGACCGCATAGAATAGAACACATGCTAATTTATTGTCTTGTGCAGATGGTAAGTATACTTGTGTTTCGTTGCAGGGAAGGCGTGCATCGGTTGAGTAAGCAATCGATGCACTGGTTGGATTCAGTGTTATTTTCATTCCTATCAAAACATGCAACTGATATGAATTGAATTCACTTGCTTCTTTATAGAAGTTCATCTTAATGCATGCTCGCCCCTAATAAGCTAGTGTTGATTTAGTCGAGTGGGTTCATCCCGCTCACCAGTACAAGTTGAGTACTGACCCACGTTGTGGGCAACTATTTCAGGCACTCAGACGGTGCAACGCTAGTGGATAGACGAGGAGGCGTTAGGAGCACCTCTATTTTGAAGTATAGTTGGAGTCAGATCATTTTGGAGGCTTGGACTTTCAACCTATACAAGGGCGTAATGTATGAACGACGTGGACTATCTGATGGAGCGCGCCCTGCCTTTTGAGTTATCTTTTTGTAATGCAAATCAAGCAGCCGAGAGGCGCATCAATGTAAACTCTATGTAAATTACTCTGAATTATCAATGAAAAAGCATATTTCTTCCTGCACTTGTGTTCAAATATCTGTGAATGTGTTTTCTAAATTGTGTTTCAAAATAGGTTCATATAACTGCAAGTTCTTGCCTTGTACGAGCGCAACTCCAGGCTCGTACGGCATCACGCCCCAGCGAGGACGAATAGGTTCCGTGAAGGATCCAGCGAGGACGATTGACCCTTTCGGGATCGGGGCGTGACATATTGGTATCAGAGCCTAGGCTTTACTTCCATGGGATTTCAAAAGATTATAAAGGAGTTTGATGCGCCTCTCAATTGAGTTGCGTTCGGCGTCCGCTGCATGAGATGAGTCGCCTATACAATGAGCCCATAGATACAAAATCTATCGTTTTTGGAGTATTAACAAGCTACTCTCTTTTGTAGCCATGGCAAAGAAGAACACTGCAACTGCCAGCAGTGCTCAACCCATTCAGAGCGATCCAGCAAGCTCTGGAGAATCCGCAGGAGCGGGTTCAACCGGTATGGCGGAACGGCTTATGCACCTCATGGAGGCGCAGCAACAACAAGCTGTTACCCAACAAGCTAACATACAAGCGCAGTTTGCTTCTCAACAGAAGCAAATGGATACAATGATGCAACTGATTGCATCCCTGGTACCAAGCAACGGGGCAGCCACAGGGATGCCTGTCACGCCGCCGGCCGTGACGGTAGAAGACGAGTCAGAAGAGACTCACCCTCCAGCAAGGAACTCCTGCCGTGCGGCAGAGTTCACAAAAATGCATCCGCCAACGTTCAACGGAAGAGCCGAACCGGACGTGGTGATGGGGTGGATTGCTAAGCTGGAAGGACTCTTCAACCTGGTTGGCATCAGGGGATCCAAGCGAGTGGCCTGTGCATCGGTTCAGCTGGAACTGCGTGCGCATGATTGGTGGGAGGCCACGAAGCAAGGGATTTATGATGCCAATCCCAACTGTAAAATTACCTGGGAAATGTTCAAATCTGCCTTCATTGAACAATATATTCCCCGAGCCGTGTGTCAACAAAAGGAAGACGACTTCAGTAATCTGGTGCAAGGAAGTTTGTCTGTTGACGATTACGACTCAGTATTCACTAAACTGGCTAAGTTTGCTGGGCACTTCTTGCCTAATCAGCAGGCGTGGTGCTATCGGTTTCAAAAGGGTTTGAATGACGATTTGCGTAGGAACGTCATCAACCAAAAATGTCAAACATACAGGGAATGTTATGAAGCGGCTCTGAACAGCGAGCGGATCTTTGGGCGCCCTTTCCCAAAGGCCGAGGTGCAAACCCCCCGTACCAACAACAATAAACGTCCTCATGAAACGGGAGGGTCTGGAGCACACAAGCGTTCGCATACGTCTGATAATAGGGGCCAATCCCAATCACTGAACTGCAGCCGGTGCGGCAAATCAGGGCATAAAGTGAATGAATGTCGGGTACAAGGATGTTTTAAATGTGGTCGTCTGGGCCACAAACAGTTTAACTGCCGAGAGGGCAAGCCGAATCAGAGCAACGGGAATCAAAACAAGGGGCCTCCAGCAAGTGATGCCAATGTTGTGCCAGTAAATCCACAACGTCAGGGTGCTCAAGGCCGAGTCTATGCACTGACTCGGGATGAGGCATCCGTCTCTGAAACGATCATGACAGGTACTTTACTTTTCAGAGATTTGCCCGCTAGAGTCTTATTCGATTCAGGTGCTACGCATAGTTTCATATCTGCTGATTTTACTATTGAGCATAAATTAGCTTCTACTCCTTTAAATATGAACCTTTGCGTAAGTACCCCTTCGGGAGTCGATATGCCCGCCCATGCGATCTGTAGGGATGGTTATATTTGCATTGGAGGAAGGAAGCTTTCCTTAGATGTCATTGTACTAGACATCAAGGATTACGATATTATTCTCGGGATGGACTGGTTGGGTGCTTGCCATGCAACAATCGAGTGCGCGGAGAAGCGAGTCGTATTCCGTCTACCCGGCGAGGCAGACTTCTACTATTCGTGCAGCGCTGCACCGAATACGGCAATGGTGATATCAGCAATTTCGGCTAGGCGTATGTTGCATTCGGGCTGTGAAGGGTACTTAGCTTCTGTTCGAGACACCCGGCGAGAATGTGCAGATGCAGCTCAGGCTGAAGTCATTGCAGATTTCCTCGACGTGTTCCCAGACGAGCTGCCTGGAATGCCTCCTGATCGTGAGATCGAATTCAGCATTGACACTTTTTCGGATTCGCGACCGATATCAAAGGCACCTTATCGCATGGCCCCAGCAGAGCTTAAGGAACTTAAGGTTCAGTTGCAAGATCTGTTGGACCGAGGATATATTCGTCCAAGCGTTTCTCCGTGGGGCGCTCCGGTGCTGTTCGTGAAGAAGGATGGATCCATGCGGCTGTGTATTGACTACCGAGAGCTGAATAAGGCGACCGTGCGGAATCAGTACCCATTGCCAAGAATAGATGACTTGTTTGATCAGCTGCAAGGTGCAACAGTTTTCTCTAAAGTTGATCTCAGGTCAGGGTATCACCAGTTGAAAATCAAATCAGATGATATTCAAAAATCTGCTTTCAGAACCCGTTACGGACACTATGAGTTCCTCGTTATGTCGTTCAGTTTGACGAACGCCCCTGCAGCTTTCATGGATCTGATGAACCGCGTGTTTCGGCCGTTTGTGGATAAGTTTGTAGTCGTGTTCATAGACGACATACTAATTTATTCCAAGAATGAGACGGAGCACAAGGAACACCTGAAGATCGTGCTGCAGACATTACGAGACCATCAGTTGTTCGCTAAGCTCAGCAAGTGTGAGTTCTGGTTGAACAGCGTGGCGTTTCTTGGTCATGTCATCTCGGCCGAAGGCGTCGCCGTAGACCCGAAGAAAATAGAGGCGGTGGTGGACTGGAAACAACCTACGTCAGCCAGCGAAGTTCGAAGCTTTCTGGGCCTAGCGGGATACTACCGTAGGTTCGTGAAGGATTTTTCTAAACTGGCCTCACCGATGACTCGCCTTACTCAGAAAGGGATTGCATACGAATAGGGTGATGACTGCGAAGCCAGCTTTCGGGAACTTAAGCGACGTCTTGTTTCAGCTCCGATTCTTGCACTTCCAGATGGGGTAGAAGAGTTTCAGATATACAGCGACGCTTCAGGACTCGGCTTAGGGTGTGTGCTCATGCAGAGGGACAAGGTAATATCGTACGCCTCCAGGCAACTGAAGCCGCACGAGAAAAACTACCCGACGCATGATCTGGAATTGGCGGCAATTGTGTTTGCATTGAAGTTATGGAGGCATTATCTTTATGGTGTTGCTTGCAAAATCTTTACGGATCACAAGAGCCTCAAGTACCTATTCACCCAGCGGGAATTGAACCTCCGGCAGCGGCGTTGGCTAGAACTTATTAAGGACTATGACCTAACGATTGCGTATACACCGGGCAAGGGAAACGTCGTTGCTGATGCTCTGTGTCGAAAGCACGTGGGCTCGTTATCTATAAACAATCGTTTACTTCGAGATCTTGAGGCGATGGGCATCGAATTTCGAGTTCGGCATCAAGGAGTGCAGCTGGCACCACTCCATCTTGAACTGGGTTTACGGGATAAAATCAAATCAGCTCAGGAGGGCGATCAGTTCTTAGCGAAGGTACGCGGATTGATTTCGGCGGGGAAGACGTCTGACTTTGTGGCAGGCGAAGATGGGGCCTTACAGATGAAAGGAAGGCTATGTGTTCCTAGCGACCCAGAACTCCGAAGGGAAATTATGGCGGAAGCACACTACGCGAAGTATTCTTTACATCCGGGGAGCACTAAGATGTACAAGGACTTGCGCGGGACCTTCTGGTGGCACGGTATGAAGCGGGATGTGGCGACCTTTGTGTCACAGTGCATGGCCTGTCAACAGGTTAAAGCTGAACATCAGAGGCCCGGCGGGGAGCTTCAGAACCTCGCTATTCCCGAGTGGAAATGGGACAACATCACTATGAATTTTATTGTGGGATTTCCGAAGACGCCACGGGGGCATGATGCGATTTGGGTCATAGTTGATCGTTTGACCAAATCAGCCCACTTTCTTCCCATAAAAGTTACTTGGAGCGTCGATCGGTTAGCACAAATTTACATAGATGAGATTGTCCGATTACACGGAGTACCTGCCTCAATCGTCTCTGACCGTGACGGACGCTTCTTATCTCGTTTCTGGACTAGTCTACAGGCTGCTTTGGGGACCAAGCTACAGTTCAGTACCGCATATCACCCGCAGACTGACGGACAGACAGAGAGGACAAATCAGATACTTGAAGATATGTTACGGCTGTGTGCTATTGATTTAAAGACTAGTTGGGACACGCATCTTCCATTGGCAGATTTTGCGTACAACAACAGCTACCAATCAAGCATCCAGATGGCACCGTACGAAGCACTATATGGGCGAAAGTGTCGATCTCCAATCTGTTGGGACGAAGTCGGCGAGCGGCAGGTACTCGGGCCAGAGCTGGTAGAGCAGGCAGTTGAGAAAGTTCGCTTGATTCGGGAAAGACTCCGCACAGCACAGAGCCGACAGAAAAGTTATGCTGATGCACATAGAAGGCCTTTGGAGTTCATGGTCGGGGATCATGTCTTCTTGAAAGTGACGCCGATGCGTGGTGTGATGCGTTTCGGCGTGAAGGGCAATCTGAGTCCCCGGTTTGTCGGCCCCTTTGAGATACTGGAACGAGTGGCAGCTGTGGCGTACCGGATTGCACTGCCTCCCGCCTTGGCAGAAGTGCATGACGTATTCCACGTTTCTCAACTCCGGAAGTATGTGCATGACCCTAGTCATGTGGTTAGCTTCGAGCAATTGGAATTGCGCACGGATTTGTCATACCCAGAGGAGCCGGCGCAGATTCTGGATCGTAAGGAAAAAGTACTTCGCAACCGTACGATGTCCTTGGTTCGCGTGCTGTGGCGGAACCATTCTGTTGGGGAATCAACTTGGGAGATGGAATCGGAGATGAAGGAGAAGTATCCTTCATTGTTCATTCAGTCGGAGGTAGGGCCTTGTTCTTAAGTTTCGGGTCGAAACTTTTTCTTAGTGGTATATTATGTAGTGCCTCAAATCCCGATCCGACCGGGATGTGCACTACGTAATTGGGCTTGTGGCTAGTCCGTCTGAGTCGTAGCTTAGATCTTCGGCATCTTCTTGCCACGGACGAAATGCGATGATCCTTTCCAACTCATGGAAAGGCCTCTATTGAAACGAGTCCAATAGTTTTCGTGTTTGGTTGCTTGGTTTTCTTGATTGCCGCTTTGGAATTTTGATTTGGTGTTGCTTTCGATTTGCTTGGTTTTCGCTGCTGGTTTTATCGTTTGGAGCTTTGATTCTTGGGGAGTTCGGCAAGGAAGGATAGGCAAGAATTCTAATTGGTGCTCGTGCTGTGCAGGTCCGCGTAACTGACGTTTGATCGTCGCTAGGCGGAATTCGTGTTTCAGCTACCTTTTCCTTAACCAGTGAGTGATTTGGACCCTTCTTTCCTACTTCTTCACGCCCACATCTCTAATGTTTCAAACGTTCACTCGATGATGCCCGGTTGGACGCCTAGGAAATCCTTGCCACAATGCATGCCAGCCACTAAGAAAGGAACATGGTATTTGTAGACTAATTTTACTATATGCTTGCACCTTATAATCTGAGTTGTTTATAAAGGGAATTGGTTGTTGGTGGCGGCCTAGTGCCTCGGACGGAGTTTGGACCTATGGGATACCAAAATCGGAACACCGCATTGAGAAAATATGAACTGTTGCATGAGATATATATTGTTGCTTTACTTCTTTGTTTATTTCGATGCATTGTATGATAATATGAATTGTTCATGCATTTGCATGGTCTGGGACAACTTGTGCACAAGGTTTGGCATTTCCTCGAAACGGCTTTCCGGGGCACTGGAACCGTATCGATCCGGAGGAAAATATTTGATTCGTGCTCGTCACGATGCATTGCGGGACCTCCAGCAGGGCTTGCTACCCGGGCTGATAGGGCGCGCCGCTAATGCTTGAAATATGTCCCTAAGGTGTCGATCACACCAATGACCGCATAGAATAGAACACATGCTAATTTATTGTCTTGTGCAGATGGTAAGTATACTTGTGTTTCGTTGCAGGGAAGGCGTGCATCGGTTGAGTAAGCAATCGATGCACTGGTTGGATTCAGTGTTATTTTCATTCCTATCAAAACATGCAACTGATATGAATTGAATTCACTTGCTTCTTTATAGAAGTTCATCTTAATGCATGCTCGCCCCTAATAAGCTAGTGTCGATTTAGTCGAGTGGGTTCATCCCACTCACCAGTACAAGTTGAGTACTGACCCACGTTGTGGGCAACTATTTCAGGCACTCAGACGGTGCAACGCTAGTGGATAGACGAGGAGGCGTTAGGAGCACCTCTATTTTGAAGTATAGTTGGAGTCAGATCATTTTGGAGGCTTGGACTTTCAACCTATACAAGGGCGTAATCAAGGTTCAAAGTATCGGCCGATACCGATACGTATCGGCCGTATCGGATCGGATCTGAGCATACCCGATACGATACTCATGAAAAATATCGGTATCGGCCGATACTTTGGTGGAAATGTACTGTATCGGGTTGTATCGGTCAGATACGAGCCGATACAGACCGACACGACCCGATACAAACCTAACTGATTCTGGAGATTGGAATCCCGACCAAAAACAAAACCATATCCAATGATTTCCGACCAAAAACAAAAGCAAATCTAATCCTAAAATCAGCATCCAATAAAGAAAATATTGCTTTGCAGACGACGTCAAATCAAATAATTGAAGAAAAATATCAGTGCAATAAAAAAGTTCTATAAATACTCGATCATTTTCCTAAATTAACACACAACAAACAACAAAGAACAAACCCTAATTTTTACAAACAGAGAAGAAGTCCAGATAGTCTAACCTTTTCCAGGTAACAAATTCCTCTCCAGTCGAGCTCGTCCTTGGCCTCCTCCGTCGCCTCCACCGCGGCTCGAGAAGTCTTGCTCCGCCTCCACCGCGGCTCGAGAACATCTCCTCCGTCCTTGGCTCGAGCGGTGGAGGCGAGTGGAGACGTTCCCCGGCGAGTGGAGGCCTTCCCCGGCGAGTGGAGGCGAGTGGAGGCGGAGAGAGAGGCGAGCGGAGGCGGAGGCGGAGAGAGAGGCGAGAAATAACATTCGGCCGAATGAAATTCTCTCTCCGCCCGAGTTTTGTCCAACTTTAAAAAAAAAAAAAAAAAAAAAAAAGCCACGTCAGCATCCATTATTATTTAGAAACGAATCACAACCGTCCATTTCGCCACGTCAGTGATCCAGCGTTCGGATCCATGCCACGTCAGCATCCTAAAAACACAGATCAGCCCATCTCCACCGTCCAAACTGACACGTCAGCGATCCAGCGTTCGGATCTCTGCCACGTCAGCATCCCAAAAACACAGATCAAAAGAATCTCGACCGTCCATTTAGCCACGTCAGCGATCCACCGCTCAGATCTTCGCCACGTCAGCAACCTACAAACACACATTAGATTAATCTCCACCGTTCATTTCGCCACGTCAGCGATCCACCGCTCAGATCCAACGGCTGTGAAAAAAAACAAAACCCCCCAAACGCTGGATTCGAACCCGTGACCAGTGTAACCAACAGGATTCCCACTAGCCAGAAAGCCAATGTAATTTGGTTGTTTAAGTCAGCATCCATATAGTACTTTAGGAGAAAACTTATATATATATATATATATACATATATATATATTCTGACTTTTTTTTATTTATAAAACTAATATATATATATATATATATATTTCTCTCTCTCTATATATATATATATATATATTCTATTGTACATATACACTAATATATATATTGTGACTTTTTTTTATATTACATATACACTAATATATATATATATATATATATATATATATATATATATATATATATATATATATATATATTCTATTGTACATATACACTAATATATATATATTGTGACTTTTTTTTATATTACATATACACTAATATATATATATATATATATATATATATATATATATATATATATATATATTCTATTGTACATATACACTAATATATATATATTGTGATTTTTTTTATATTACATATACACTAATATATATAAATTCTGACTTATTTTTATATTACATATACACTAATATATATATATTATGACTTTTTTTTATATTACATATACACTAATATATGTACGTCTATGCATCATATACTATATACTATATACTATATATTGTACGTCTTTTTTTTATTTATGCATCTAACAAAATTATATATATAGTTATATACTACCTGTTATTGTTATCTATGTAATGTTTTATATTATTTCAATTTATATATCGTATATATGACTATCTAACAATATTTATGAATGCATGTAACAAATTTTTAATTATTGTATGTAACATTTTAGTTTTTATAACTATATTATTGTATGTAACATTATAGTTTATATAACTATATTATTGTACGTAACGATATTTCTTTGTATTTTTGGTCAGTAATTATTACTGGAGATTACACATTATTTGTCAGAGGCATCAACTGGAGAATACACATTAGTTATCATTCTTTGTATTTTTTATTATTGCATCTAACAATTTTATACGTTTTTATTACTGCATGTAACATTTTTTTTATTATTGTATGTAACGTTATATCATTTCAGGATTACTTAATGGCACCAAAAAGTCGTACGCCGGAGGAAATGGATGCTGGTTGGAAACATGGAAAATGTGTCAATCCTAGTAATAAGAGGAGGGTGGAATGCAATTATTGTAGCAAAATTATGGACGGAGGTGTTACTCGGCTGAAACAACACTTAGCGGGTATTACAGGAAATGTAGCATCGTGTCCTGAGGTACCAATTGCTATAAAAAAAGAAATGTTGTTGCTTGTTGAGGGTAAAAAAAAGGATAAAATAGTGGCGAATCAAAGAAAGCAAAGGGTAGAGGAGGAGTTGACAAGGATGGCTCGAGTAGATTCCTCCTCAGAAGAAGAAGTTGAAGACTTCACGGATCTTAGAAGGGACATGAGACAAAGTAGGAGAGAACATGCAGCTGAGGAATGGGGTAGACGGTGGAGTGTCGGGGACAGAGAAACAGGGTCAAGCAGGGGTCCGACGTTAGGTGGCCGATCAAAGTCAGTCGCATATCGTGGGGAGGAGGTGAGAAATATTCCAGAGAAAGAAGTAAGGAGTATGGACCCTTATGTCCTCAGAAAACAAGGGGCAATGCAACCCAAAATAAAGGGTGCAATTAAGGGGATCAAGAATGCCAAAAATCATATAGGAAGATTTATATCAAAATTCTTTATATACAATAATATATCATTCAATGCTGCTAAAAGTCCACACTATCAACCAATGATAGATGCCATAGCAGCTTCCGGGGGTGGAGTAAAGGGTCCAACTCCTTTTGAGATTTCAAATACTTATTTGGATATGGAAATAAGTGACATGGATGAGTACCTAAAATCATTTCATAGGTCTTGGGATGAGTGTGGATGTACCATTATGTGCGATGGATGGAGTACACAGAACAGAAAATGCATCATTAACTTTCTTGTATATTCTCCACAAGGAACGATATTTCTTAAATCTGTAGATGCCTCTAACAAATACAAAGATAGTAAATACATATTTGGACTGATGAATGAAGTTGTGGAACAGATTGGAGAACACAGGGTCGTCCAAATAATTACTGACAATGGCTCCAACTACAAGAAGGCGGGAATGAGGTTAATGGAGGTGAGAATGCACTTATACTGAATTTTTTTTATTATAAATATGTTTGTATATATGTTATTTATTATTGTAAATATAGCTTCTTTCTAATTATATATATATATATGTTTATATGCAGGTGAGAAGAAATTTATATTGGACGCCATGTGCAGCACATTGCATAGATCTCATGCTGAAGGATATAGCCAATGATCCACATATTAAGCCACTAATACGGAAGTCTCAAGATATGACGTGTTTCATATATAATCATGGTTGGGCTCTTAGCATCATGAGGACTGAGACTCAGAATGGAGAATTGGTTAGACCAGCCATCACTCGGTTTGCTACCAATTTTATTGCTTTTGATTCCATCCTTAAACATCAGGCTGATTTAAAAAGGATGATAAATACACGGGGTTGGACAGATAACTACATGAGACTCAATCGTAAAGATAGAGACAAGGCAGATGTGGTTGTCAGTTTAATCGAGAGTCAAACTTACTGGAGGGATATTGCAGGGGTCACTGCTATATTTCGACCTCTAGTAAAAGTTTTGAGGATGGTGGATAGCGATGATAAAGCTGAGATGGGTCATCTTTACGAGGCTATGGACAGGGCTAAAGAAATGATCAAAAAGAATGTTGGTCAAGGATATAGGAAGTGGTGGGAAATGATTGATACCAGATGGAATTCTCAACTACATCGAGATATACATGCAGCTGGTAACTACTCTATAAATTTAATACCCTTCAAATGTTATTTTATAATGTTTGTAGTGATTTTAAAACTAGTTATTTATTCAATATTGCAGGTTATTTCTTGAATCCAAAATACCAATATTCTAATGATGTTATAAATGACGACGAGGTACTTAATGGTTTCCACCGCGTCGTTAATAGAATGGTAAATGACAATACAACACGCCTTAATATAAACAAAGAGGTAAATATTATTTGATATTGGATTTTTTTATAACTTTACAATATTGAATTTTAATGTCATAAGACCCATAACTGTTGTAATATCACTTTGCAGGCAGAAAAGTTCAGATTGAGGAGTGGTGTATTTAATTCAAATCAATTCCAAAGTGCTGTAAATAGATGTCTTCCTGGTAGTAATAGTTCATACTTTAAAATATTTATTAATTAAATTTATATACTTACAAAGCTAATATATTTTATTATTTTGTAGCTGAGTGGTGGTCCATACATGCTAGGGAGGAAGCCCCAAATTTGACTCGATTAGCTGTGCGCATCCTGAGTCAAACAGTGTCTTCTTCTAACTGTGAAAGGAATTGGACAACATTTTCTCTCATCCATACTCGTCCCCGCAATAGACTTTTAATGACAAAACTAGAAAAATTAGTTTTTGTCCATTATAATATGAGATTGAGGGTTCGAAATATGCAAAGATCACAAGATGAAGAAAATATTATTGATTTGGATGAGATATTTCATGAAGAAGATCCACTCATAGCTTGGACTAAAGAAAGGGAAACACCACTCTTAGATGGCAGAGAAAATGAGTGGTTAGATGATAACTTGGATGTCGATCCACAAGATATTGCCGAAAATGCTGGAAGGCCTGGAAAAAGAAAGAAAACACCAGCTGTACAATCTCGACAGGTCGACAGCGATAATGACGACACTACTGATAGTGGAGGCAATGGAGCTACACTCGCTGCTGGTGCTGACAATACTAATGAATATGAAAGTCCTGGAGATCAGTCTCATGAATACTCTGAAGACTGGCCAAGTGATTATCAACCTAGAGAGCACCGCATGGATGATACATATGCTGGAGGATCTAGCCATCATGATGTACCTACTCCTTCAGACAATTACAACAATACATATGATAGTTCATACACAAGTTATTATCCATACAACACTCCAGAGGCGGAACAACATTCAACATTTGATGGCCTCATGACAAATTTTTTTCATAATACAGATATCAGTCACTACTACCCTCATAACCAAGAACCATATCAGGACGATCATGATAATTATGATCAATTTTAGTGATATATTTGTAATTTTTGTATTTGTATACAAATTATAGTTTTTGTATTTGTATACAAATTTTTGTATTTGTATTTGTTCATGCACAAGTTTTTGTATACAAATTGTATTTGATAGTTCATACACAACTTTTTTTTGTGTATAGAAATTGTAGTTCGTAGTTATTGTAAAAAGACTATTATTCATGAAATTTAAATGAAGGGATAGGCCAGAGTCCCGATGAATTTTTTTGGCCAAGTAATTTTTTGTCGTACTTTTATATTTAAACATGTAAATCTTGTTGCTAATTTTATTTCGATATATTATGAAACAAAATAATTGGTGTCATAGATAACATTGTAACAATTTATAACTACTCACTTATACTAAATTTCTGAATACAATTAAATATTTATTTATTTACAAAAATTTTAAAAAAATTCTCGATTCCTCGACAAATATAATTATGGGTCTTGTCACTTGTCTCATTATCTCATCCTGCCATTTGCATTGCTTATTTGCTTCTAATCTCTTGTGCCTCCCTCTATGCGCCTTTATTCGTCAAAATTGAAACCTACAGAACAATACAAGATTCAATTAGTACGAATATAATGACATAGTAAGATTGTAACTAAAAATATGTAAAGGAAGAAAACGTATATATCGCAGGTAAACCATTCAACAAGGATGACTATTGTTTTATTCAATTCTAGTTAAAAAAAACATGAAAAACACTTAAATAATGCATAAATATGTAAATTATATTTTTCTATTTTTTTTACTAATTAATTAATAATTATTTAAATTGCCGATACATCCGATACCAACATATCCGATACTCCGATCCGATACCGCCGATACTGCCGATACTGCCGATACCGATACTCATACAAACTGTCCGATACCGATACCGATACCGAGTTCTTGAACCTTGGGCGTAATGTATGAACGACGTGGAGTATCTGATGGAGCGCGCCCTGCCTTTTGAGTTATCTTTTTGTAATGCAAATCAAGCAGCCGAGAGGCATCAATGTAAACTCTATGTAAATTACTCTGAATTATCAATGAAAAAGCATA
Organism: Iris macrosiphon; assembly: GCA_036927795.1. Taxonomy (NCBI): domain Eukaryota; kingdom Viridiplantae; phylum Streptophyta; class Magnoliopsida; order Asparagales; family Iridaceae; genus Iris; species Iris macrosiphon. The sequence goes on from JAYESA010000016.1 coordinate 148,724,639, forward strand.
TTTCTTCCTGCACTTGTGTTCAAATATCTGTGAATGTGTTTTCTAAATTGTGTTTCAAAATGGGTTCCTATAACTGCAAGTTCTTGCCTTGTACGAGCGCAACTCCAGGCTCGTACGGCATCACGCCCCAAAGAGGACGAATAGGTTCCGTGAAGGATCCAGCGAGGACGATTGACCCTTTCGGGATCGGGGCGTGACACGTGCAAGGCCATGGTTCATTGGCTGGCGGCAAGAGTTCTAAGCCACAGAGTCGCACAGATTGTCCGAGTGCAGCGAAGTCATAAACGCATAGCAATTTGGTAACAGGTTCACTGAGTCGACAATAAAGCGGAAGCATTGAAACACAAGTTGAAGTAAAGCAAACTCTTTATTGATATAAACATGTGTTACAGGCGGCGTATAACCGAGATTACAAGTCACTCATGCCTCTCTCTCTGAAACAGTAAAAGCGTGCCAAGTGGCTACAATTTGTGGAATGATTGTACAGGCGATGTTCAGGCGATGTTCAGGCGACGCTCCAACATTATGTCTTGTATATGTGCTTCAGTTTCGGACGCGTCGTTGCTTCGGAGTGATGTCCACACCTTAGCACGCAAGAAGGAGGCATCCGCACCGAACGAGGTTTTCCCGCACCCTGCATACAAACTGGTGGATTATCAGTACATTGAATGCACTGGTGGGGAAGCTACTCGCCCGCTCGACAAATCCAAACACGTAATACAGGTTCCGTGCACAACTATTAAGTTGTCTTTCTAGTTGCCTTAGGATCAGTTTCTTGCAAATATTGAATAGCCTAACTCGTGTGGCAGTGCACCGTGCGACATGAGAGAAAACACGGTGAGACTTACCATTTTACCTTTCCTGTCCAAAGCAAACATTATTAATTCAAGCACGGGCAAGTATAAGCATTCAGGGGCAATAACATATGCAAACACGAGAGTCGTTTAACATGATCGTTCAGGTGTTCAGTTGTTTCTTGATACAATGCAATGACTCGCACGCAGATAGCCGCTAAGCGAGGATGACTTATCTATATAAACGTTAGTCGCTGGCATAGCCATAAAGGACCGTTTATAGTCTTTGAACAAGGATGGTATGCAACGAAAGTACGTGAGGCGCTACACGCCATCCTGTCCGCACGTGAGACTATCGTGCAGTTCCATCCGGATCGGAACGGTCCCAGTGCCCCGGTGACCGCCCGTGGAACCGAATGACCTTGTTTCCAAGTTGTCCGCGACATGCAGGTCAGGGTCAGTTTCAAATCCACAACTTGAATGATAATCCATGATTCGTGATCTGAACGAGCGTTTGCTCCAAGAGCTGAGATTCGTTCGTTACATGACGTGATTCTCGTTCAGATAATAAACTTGATGTGATTATCATTCAGTTGTCACGTTATAGGATTCATGTTCAGTATTCATTACCCTGATGCGTGCCCCTGGTTCGGGGATTGCCTTGGAGACCCAACGGTCCCGGATACTTGCAGGTTCATTCAGGCACGGAACGACTACGTAGTAGTCTCCCGGGGTTTGGATGAAAACATGGCAACATTACAAGCAGACAAGCATGCGTTTCTAAGAAACATAAGTAAACACGTTTGCTCGGACCCGAAGGTAAGCCGAGAGATGAAGCCGTTAGGGACTTAGCATGCGAGGGTCTGAATATAAGCAGTATTTCAATTTTCATGTTCTAGCATAAGCAATACAAGTTGGGATTATTCCCTTAGCTAGGTGCGTTGGATTCTTATTAGCATGCAGGGGGTGATTCACCTAGCGACTAGCATAAAATATTCCAGATTTTATGTGTGCTGGCTAAGCAAAGACAAGTTCACCGTAGCCACCCACCTTAGCGATGATTCGCCTTGGTAGAGCGATACGTCAAGCGAGCCTCTGAAAGCCTAAGCCGGATTCCTGTAGGGACAAGTTGGATATCCTTTGTTTCTCGATTGAGGCAAAGCGGGTCGGGACAGTTGCACTTTTGCCGTTTCAGCCGACAGTCCGTCAGAACGGAACGGGGTGTTACATCCTACCCAACTCAGAAAAAGTCTCGTCCTCGAGACTTACTGAGGACAAGCAGTAATCTAGGGTTGAGACAATCCTAGACAAGTCGTTGTACTTGTTTATTTGGATATTCACTTGCACAAGCATCGAAATCAGCATATCGCTTAGACTGGATCGTGCGCACTTTCGAAATGCATTTCTAGCGTGAGCACGTCAACCAGCTTAGTGATAGCGAAGTCTTAGCACTCGAGTTTCACCTTTTCTTAAGTCTTGGATGGTGCACTAGTTCAAGGCGTCCCTCGAATAGATGCATTCAACCAAACTTAGAGTTAGTGAAATCAGACAAGCTACTAGCGATACTCTCAAGGGTTCGCACAGGTTGGCACAAAGGCCACTCGCAGCACAGCAACATACAAGCAAGCATATCATATCATTCAAAACGCATTTTGAAAGTATTTAAACTTATTGTTGGAACATCCCATCGAGGCATTGAGAGAGAGCGTGCACATAACCCACGAACGAGCTTTCGAAACAGAGATTCGAAATAAAGTCCAAAGGCGTAGAAGCCAGGCTCTGATACCATTCTGTCACGCCCCGGACCCGCCCGGGCCGCCGCTCCGCCCTGCCCCGCCCCTTATGGCCGGAGTTATCGAACCGGACACGAATTACCGTGCCTCGGCGCGTCGGACGCGAATCACCGCGCCCGTCCCGCGGGTGCGAGGAAGGAAGGGAGCTAAGCGAATGGCCCGTTCGAGCTTTCGGGGGACGTAATGCCGCACGGGCCTGGGGTTGCGCCCGTGCAAGGCCAATCGTTTAAGTTGATATTTGGCTATCATCGCATCAATCGAGTAAGCAGCGGAAAGAGACTTGTTGCAATGCAATGCATTTAGCCAACTGAGTGTTCGGGACAATCGAGGCAACTTGGGTTCCTTTAGCAAAGGCACATGTTCGTTCCATACATTATGCCCCCTTATACGATAGCATTCTCGGGGCAACAATCGAAACCAGGATTCCGGGTCTTAGGGACTGTGGCACGCCTATCGCTCTCTCGGACGATCCTGTACCTGCAAGCAAGTAAAATGTTGGTGGGTCAGCACTTTATACAAGTACTGGTGAGATAAAAATCAACTGAACAGAAACAAGCATTCACTCAAACCAACACTAAGTAATCATGATATAAAACATTACATTACTAGTGATCTTTCTAGTTTTACCTAGGTTCGTTTCATGCAGTTCTAGCAGAGTCATATTACATTGTTTGGAAATATGTTTGGAAACAGAGTTTCATATGCGATAAGCAAGCAAGCAATCGTTCATGTTTCAGGGTGTGCGCAGCGTGTCTCGTGCGACTCCAGGGTCAGATGCAAAGCTAGACATACAATGCACAATCTTAGGGCAGTCACTATCCAAGCCAACACAATGACTTAGCTATATGCAGGGCGGTCCCCGAGTATCTCAGGATCGGCAGCTGGTTGTACAGCATACCAATGACTCTTTATCTGATGCTAGAGGCAGTTGTGACTCATGGTTGCTTTCCACTATCTCTGTAGCAGCCGTGACACATGCAGTTCAGCTTTCCACCAATAGCCATTGTCCGACCGCATGCGAATGCATGGAACACTATCAAATAAACTCTAGTATGCAGACGAGACGAACCATCAGAAAACAATCGTTGTTGTGGGGCAATCCGACTTATCACTTGAACACGTTCAGGCACAGTATGGTTCTCTCAAAGCATAGGCGGTAGTGAACATGTTCATGCATTCTAAGCAAGCGATTCAGGATTCTCGTTAAGCAGACATTGTTTCAAAGACAAGCTAGGTGAGTTCGTTCATTAACATGCAAGGCAGGTTCTATCATTCTCTTATGAAAACATTGCAAGCAAAAACTCAGGTTATTATTAAGGCGTGCAAGAATCAGAGAACGAAGTTCTGCCCACTCACCTTGATACATAACGCCGACGCGGAGCGGGGCGTTACATAACCAATACCTCGGGGTCACTTAAGATTGGTCTGCTTGCGCGCACACACACATATTGGTGTCTACTAGGTAAGAATCTGATTGAATCATGTAACAACCTACTCATGTTTGCTTCATTTTGACAGTTCGTTGATCTTATTATCCTTTCTATTATTATTCGTAGTGCGGACCCGAGTCTAGTGTTGATGGCAATGCCGAAGGTACTAGACCTGAGTCCGTCGACTGAAAGAAGATGCAGAAGAGCTCTTCATAGTTAATATTCAGGTGAAGAATGAGGTCATTAGTACCATCATCGACATGGGTAGCCAGAAGAACCTTATCTTCGCCGTTCTTGTGCAAAGGCATTACTTGACGATGACGCTTCATCCACATTCATATCCACTGGGTGGATAAAGGACGTTGGACAAATTGTCAATTGTCACTTTAAACTTTGTTTCGCAATCACCGGATGCTTTATTAACGAAGTAATGTGCGAGGTGGTTCTACTGGAGATATAGCAAGTAATCGTGGACAGTCCATTCCTATACGACCGAGATGCCTACTACCATTGATAAGCTTAGGAGTATGAGCTCACCAAGGACGGGAGGAAATTCATCATCATCCGAGAGCACACCAATCAACCGGTCAATTTGATGACAGCATGCCGAGCTAAGCATCTCCTAAATGCTTATTGAAATTTTGCCTTGAGGATGATTCGCCCCATGGTCCCAAACATTAGAGATATTTATGTACTAATACACTCTTGCAAGGAGGAAGAAGATGAGGTGATTTGACTTCTTGTCCAAGCCGAGTTTTTCCACCTCCAGTTTTAGATCCAACATGAACTGGCTCCTTCCAGCTATGTTGTACTGGGCGCTAGGCGAGGCGACAGCCTACCCGCCTCGTCTAGGCGTCCGCCCAGGCCACAGAAGATATTTTGCAAAAAAAAATCTGCAGTTATGTGCAGTGTAAACAATGCAGTTATATATAAGATATTAAGAAGCAACAACATATGTATAAAAGAACAGTTAATAACTAATATACACAAGTAACGAGAATAGTTGATAACTAAAGCAATATGCAATATAATAACCATTAACCAAATAACCAATAAGCAATATAGTAAGTCTAAAATAAGCATTAAGCAATATAATAAGCATTAACCAATATTCAACATCAAGTAATAATAACCAATATTCAACAACCGCCTAGGCGCGTCTATGTATTCCCCTGGTCGCCTCTAGGCGCCCGTCGCCTGACACGGGGTTTTCTTCTCCTGGTCGAGGCGGGCTTCCCCCAACCTGCTCGCCTAGGCGTCGCCGGTGACAACATAGCCTTCCAGAGAGAGAGAGCCATGATCCGAGAGGATCTTTTGGTTGACATCATTTTGGTTGACACCAGATTTGATTGTAACAACCAAATCATGGTTGATAAAAACTGTCTAGATATAGTTGTTCCAACAAATATTGGCAGATTAAGCTGAGATTGGGTGATTGCAACAGAATCAATTTTTCAGCCAGATCTTCAAAGACTGACTTATTTCTTTCCCTGTTATTTTGTTGATATCTTGTACAGTCTCATGAAGGCTACGAATAGGACCCTTGAGGGTCATTGTAAGGCACCAAAAATTGAATAAAAATCTGCCTCCACATCAAAGGATAGATTTTACCAAATTCTTCTTCAATTCCTTTCATTCTATACGGATCTGGTAAGAACTTCAACAATAGCCTTACTAATTTAATGGCTGTCACGAGTCGGGTATAAACCAAAATGATTGTCAAATATGTATTCTTGTATTCCGCTATTAATTTCTACCAAAGTTTGGTAGCTTTGTTTCCTCCCACGAGTTTGCTTTCATGAGAGTTTCCACAACTTTGTATATTTCCTCTATTTTTTTAAATAGGTATGGAAGTGAGTGATTATGATATTGTACTAATTGATGAGACTAAAGAAGATTTAGACTCTAAAATGAAATTGTGGAGAATTTCGAGAAAAACTTTCGAATTTATGGGTTTTGAAATTAGTAGAATGAAAATGGAGTATATAAAATGTAACTTCAACCAAAGGTCTAAAGCAAAATGATGGAGGAATATACATTGATGAACAAGAGATACTTAGAAGCTATAGTTTTCAGTATTTAGGACCAATTATTTATCATGATGGAGAGATTGAGAATGATCGTATTCGTATAATTAAAACAAAAGGTTGAAATGGAAGAGTACTTCTGGAGTACTTTGTGATTACAAGATACCATGAAATTGAAATAAACTTTCTATAAGACAACTATAGGATCAATTGTGATTTTGGATTTGAGTGTTGAGTAACTAAAACACGTCTAGAAATGAGTATTGTTGAAATGAGAATGCTAAAAATGGATGAGTGGAAATACATTAAAAGATATAATAAGAGATGGGGTATATTTTTGGAAAGTTTAAGATGATGTCAATTGAGGAAAGATGAGAGTAAATCATCTATGGTGTTTTGGAAATAACAAGTGGAACGTAGAGTGTGAGAGATGCACAAGTTAGGAGCGATAAGATGAGGGAGTTGCTAAAACTAGTGATAGGCCCAAAAGATTTGGATTGAGGTTGAAACAACGAATATGGTTTATGTTATCGTCTCCTATGGAATGACCCTCGATAAAGCTGAATGGAAGAAAATGATTCAAATAGATGACACCAAATTTTGGGGTAAAGGTTTTGTTAGTGTTATTGTATGAAGTGATTCTTCTCCATTCATCAAGTGGTTTCCAGTTTTATATTTTAGTTGAGTAACCTAGCAGTGACATCATCAAGTATTAAAGCTTTTCATGTTTTCATTTTCCTAGCAACATCATCAACCATCCCATTCATATCATCTATATTTACTTCTGTCTACAGTTATCACTTCACGTCAGTTCAAATTTCCAAGAAACTAATTATAAATTCAGTATTTACTGTAAAACATATAATCCATCCATCACTTAAGAACTTCATAGCCTTGGGCCAAAATCTGCAAATCAATTCACTATTCACCATGACATTGTTATTTTAGTTTATCAAGTCCTTTGCCTACATCATATTGAATGTCTCCTTTGTAAGAAAACTCAAGCATCACTTGAAGAACCGGCACTGGTAAAAATCAACAGTGTAGTCTTTATTTAACATACATAATCAATTAGTGAATTTCAAAAGATGAAACAAAAAAATCTCTCACGAGAAGATTTTGCATTTTGGATGACAACAAATGGTACCTGGTAGAAAAAAGGGGGAAAAACAAAAAGCCAAAAGACGTCTGAACAATTTATAATAAAATGTATATCTTATCTGATAATGATGAACCTGAGATTGTATCATATGAAAATTTCCATGGGTCAGCACAGAAACCTTATGGCATTGTGAGAAGAGAGAGAAGAAACACGGAGTCAAAAGAGTAATTATGTGCCATAAATCGAAATTCAGAACAGAAAACTTATAATTTTGGAGAGGTGGGAGACAAATGAAATCAATAGTGGTGTACCTTTTGGGACCTAAAAACAGCATGATGGGAAGAAGAAGAAAAGGTGAGATGGTCATACTAGCTTTCTAAACATTTAGTCTTTCAATGAAGTAGTGAAGGAAGATAATGCAATTCTGCGTTCACCTGAAATCCATTAAAAACTGAATCTTGTCTTTCCTTCCCAGGAGATGCAAACTTAAGATCTACTTGTATCTCCTCGCTAGCATCTGGGAACATCAGCACCGTGTTAAACAAAAAGGAAATTTGATTAGCTCATTCAACAAATGTCGAGAAAAGACAAGTAGAAATGAAGATTCCTCTAAACCTTCAAATATATCCTTGTATGACGGATCGCAGACTACGACTATTTCCTTCACTTCACTCAGTTGAGAAAAAGTGAAAAAACTGCAAATTAAACAATGTTCTATTAAGTTGTTTCATTGTGTGCTTGGTCCAAGATTGGTTTTTAATTAATAGGATTATGTGGTCAAAATATGTGGACCTTAGAAATTGTATTTATCAGCCACCCAACTAAGTTGGATTAAGCAGATGATCACCTAGCCAATTAATTGCTAATTGTTCAAAGTTAGAACAATGAAAAGAATGATATTGTAGATCCTTACTTCATTCTTTAAGAAGAGTACAAAAGTATAAAATCTAGAATGATATTTGGAACAACAATACCTGTATAAAGCAATTGGTTGACCTGAGAGTGGGATGTATTGCTTTGGCATACTTACCTGTGGCGTAAACAACAGTTATTGCTGTCAACTTGTTCATAAATAAAGTGTTACCAGTCAAAAACATATGAGAAGTTAAGAACATAAATCGACCACACAAGTAGAAACATACATGTGTACTCCTGCAGTGCATGACTTGGATATCAATTATCATGTGTTGCAGATTACGTAGCTTACAAGTGGAAGGTTTTTTAAATGACAGTCTTTTTCTTTACTTTTTTTGTTTTTGAGAAAAAATGGTGGGAAAACAACCCGCATTTCACTAAAGAGTAATTAATGAAAAAAAAAAACTTTAAAGAGATAAGAAACAGTAACATAATCCAGCCGGGATTCACCAACCAACAGGAACACAAATAGAAGGCCTCCCCAAATGCATCGCTACCCGCAAGTCCCAGAATACAATTACAAATAGATGGCTTAGTTTTAAAATGTGAAGTTGTTTCTGTATATAATACATAGATAAGGAAGTTGAAGTTTCCAGCACCAACAAATGATAAAGATCCATAATTCTGCTACCTGGCTCTAGATGTATAGAAAGAAGAGTTGTAATGATCTATATTTTTGTTGGTAGCACGGAACTTTGATGAAAGCAGATATAACAAAAGAATTCCTGAAAGTCTGTATGTAGTCAGAAGTAGATCGAAAATGCACATTTGCTGTCTACAAAAGAATCCATTTATGATTTACAAGTTGCAAATACAATGGAAATTTTTAAGGTAGTAATTATTTGATTCTGAACAAAATGAAGCCCGAGTATTCTGAACAATATTTCCAAGAATAGAGAAACTAAATATTAGTTCAGAGTATTTAGTTGCAAATTAATCCAAACATCCTTATAGTACTTAGTCCAGAGTATTCAGTTGCAAATTAATCTAAACTTCCTTAGAGTAGCCAGTAATCATATAATGGGAAAAAAAAGGTGCAGCTAATCAGTACTAGCCGAGTCAATTTTGTGACTCTTCCGGATCATACTTGAATTTCAAAAGGAATTTTTCTGAACAGAAAAAAAAAAGGGACAAATAGAATTACTTACTCCCATTCTTTTCCCCTTTCCTCCAGCCAACAAAACCACTGAAACGCTCTTTTCTTTCACAACCCCAAGGCTCTGCAGAAGTGTAGGGATACATATCATGGTACATCTCAAATCGTAATATTTTGCTCATAAGAAAGAAAGAAAAAGAAAAGAAAAAAATCATATTCCACAAGATTGGTGGTTGGATGACTTGTGAGAGTCCCAGTATTCTTTTATATTTAAATTCTCTATTTTGTCTATACTTAAGAAAAAATTATATTTATTTCTTGTAGTTGCAACATAACTTCCTATCATAATCCCAATATTGTCGAAACCAAACAGCAAGACAAAAATTAGATTATAATGTCATTCAAGTAAAAATAAACTATATCAGCAAAATTTGATTTCAAAAAATGAAAAAAAAAAACATACAAAGTAAATCCAGTTATATATATATATATATATATATATATATATATATATATATATATATATATATAAACGGGATATGATCCATAGTGCTCATATTCCTAAATCAGCCATGCACATGTGGACCAATAGGAACAGAGTGTACTAGTGCACATTGGTGCACATGGTAATGTAGGAGTATTCATATTGGTCCACATGTGCATAGCTCATTTAGGAATATGAGCACTATAGTCCATATATATATATATATATATATATATATATATATATATATATATATTATTTGTGGTTTTATGTACATTAACGCCTAGGAAGCAAGGACGATGTGCGTGCCCGTGTTGTGTCGGACACGAACAGACACTCCATAATACACTAGGAGATACCAAAATGCACTCTATTCGTGTCCGTGCGACATATATTAACTCTCTTCAAATGGCAATACTTATCCAAGAAAAAATCTCTCTTTCTTCTATTAGCTCAATAATCCTGCAGCCTGACAGCTGATCCATTTCTTCTCGAAAAGCCCCAGTTCCTAAACCCTAACTTCAGGAACAAAATAGCATTTAACCAACACTAATAAGTTAATTTCTTCAAATAAAAAATAGCCAACAAAATTTTCACATATGCAACCCTATACCAACACATCTGAATTGACAAAACTGCAAAATTCAAAAAAAGACCTCATTTTCTGCTGCAGTTTTCGCATCGCAACTGACCCGAATCCTACTCCAATGCTTCTGCTCCTTCGGAGCGATCTTTACACCTGAAAGAAGAGGAGAAAGAGAGAATTATCCATCAAAATCCTCTTTCTTTCTTCTTCTATTGCAAAATTAGGTAAATTGGTCTCCTCGCCTGGGAATCGGGGGAGAGGCCAAGGGAATCGCGACGGAAACGAGCTGGGATTCGAGAAGGGAGGAGCTAATGTGCTGGATTTCGAGGAATGGAGCGAGAAGGAGAGATTAGAATGGAGCACCATTGAAATTTTTCTTTCTTTCTTTTTTCCTTTTTTCCTTTTTTTTGTAGGGTTGAGATGGAGAAGTTGGAGTTGTGATGGTGTTGAGTACGAGGGGGGAGGGAAAGGATTTTTCAGAATCAATTTAGAAGGCTTTTCCGGATGAGTTTCCCAAACATAAACTCAAATAGAAACTCAAATTAGAAACTTGCAATAGGATTAGGCAAATTCTACATGCACTATATAAATTATTTAGGACAGTTAAAAAAAAATTTTATTTATTTATAAACTTGTCATTCAATTTTTTTGCTTTAGGGCAGTTCAAATTCTCATATAAAAGTCAATGACTTTTATTTTTCAGCCTACAAAATTTTTTCAGGACTGTCATCCAACATTGTGACAGTTCTAAATAATTATGACTGTAAAAAAATTCGACACTCCTTCCTATTGGAAGGACTGTCAATTTTGTTTATAGTCCTAAGAAGAGGCGAAGAAGAAGAAGAAGAAGAAGAAGGAGAAGGAGCAGCAGCAGTAGCAACAGCGGTGGCGGCGGCGCGAGGCGGGGGGCGTAGGCGCACTACGGAGGCGCACACGTGAGGAGGCTGCGCGCGGCGGAGGCACGCGTTCGCTGGAGGCTGCGCGCGGCGGAGGAGAGCGCACGCGCGCGGGGGCGGGCCGGCGACGGCGGCGGCAGCAGTAGCTTTGGCGAGCGCGTACGCCTCGCCGCCGCCCCGGCGTGTGCGCCTCCGCCTCCTCCTCCGGCGGTTGGGGTTAGGGTTAAGGTTATGGTTTTGGGGTTTGGGAATTTGAAGTGAGAGAGTAAAAATTTAGAATGAAGAATTTTGGGAAGGTTTGGGGAGTTGAGTTGCCCTAAGTAAAAGTTACAAAAATTGGAATTGTCCTGAAGTAATAAGATGTCCTAAGTAATTGTTGTAGTGCGTTTAGAACTGAATTGTACTGATAATTATGATAATGGTTAATCATATCGAGATAACCAGATATGTACTACCGATATCCCTGATAGTGGCTCGACGTAGCGCACTCCTGACTTGCTAGATTTTTCAGAACTGAATTGCTTGATTTGTTAAGATAAATTCCCGTGGTTGATTTTTTTGTTCCTGTCCTGAATGTGCTTGTCAAGCTACTGTCTTGTCCTTTCCTGTCCCGCATCATGTTTAAGGCAAATTCATGAGTACCACGGTTAAGAATTCTTCATAACTTGTCCAGAATAACGACTAGAATAATGAATTAGAAGCATCTAGAGAAATTTTTTGGCTACATGCAATCCCGGTATCCCGGCGACACCTGATGGATTTAGAGCTCTCCGTCGTGAGTGACACACTTCCAGCACGCCGTCGAGTGTTGCATTTACCTATAAATTACTATACCTGATATAATATATTTTATGTATCATTATGCCTGGATAATCCGGATAGCCTGTAGGGCATGTGGCTGTATGGAATCTCAATTGCATGTGTTAGTAACTAGGACTGTGATAACCCTAGTTAGTTAATGATAGCAAGCCGTTGGGCATGATTGCTTGATTTCTAGTCTAGTCTTGTCCTGATTTATTCAGCTACTAGTACTGAACTGTAACCTGAATACTGATTCCAGATATCCTTGTTTAAATACTCCAGAGCTGTTTAACTATTATTTTACCTGATGCATTTATTTACTCTTTCCCTATGTTATTTCTTACTGATTTGTCTGCATGATAGTTTTTAGTTCCTAAGTTGGATCCCTTGTGATACTTGCTATTCTGGGGTCTGATTCCACTGGTATTGTGTGGCCAGATTTTCGAGCATGACCGCAGGATCTTCCGCATTTTTCGCCTCAAGATGGTGAACACCAGAAGCACTAGAGGCCATTGGTGGATTTCTTCTCCATCTCCCACATGATCTTGTACTTATACTTTTGAGGCGTTTAGTGTCACGATCCGCACCCAAAAGTTGTGTATAAGTCGTGGGTACGTCCAACCTACGCCGCAGCATCGACGGTACAACGCTATAAAGGTCCACAATACTATCTAACAAACTCACGCAATAATATATATATATATATATATATATATATATATATATATATATATATATATATATATATATAACATGTCAATGGTAACTTAACTCCATAAGGAGGACATGAATATATAACATCAATACCCAATCACAATGAACTAGAGACAGATAAGGACACGATGTCATAAACAAGAAGGAAATCACAAGTCATAATAATATCCAAGTCTAGAATCTAACAATAAACACAAATGGTCTCAAATATAAATAACATGCCAAAGCATAAGCTGGAGACATATCCAGTATAATAAGTAGGTACTAGCTAAGGGTCTGCTATAGCTAGGTGTGTCTTCTCGACAGCTGATACCATATCGTCCTGGCCTACAGGTGCTGCCTCAACTGGCTCTCCGTCCTGCGGGTCGTAGTATGTAGGACACCAGTCCTCTAAATAGTTGTCTGGAAAAATATATACAGTCATGATTGGAACAAAGTAAAAAACTCTGAAAGCAGTTTCATATACATGGTAGAGGATATATAACATCAATAGAAAAGAATACTAGATGCACAAGTAAGCAGGAAATGGACATGCAGCTGAACTAGGCATATAAACACAAAGGATAACTAAAAAGGTAATACAGACAACAAGGTATAAAAAATGTAATTAAGATAACTGTAAATAAGATAACTGATGATACCACTAAGTGCTTTAGATACAAGTTCATCATGTGATCGGTTTGGGTTACACACGAATATACTAAGGTAACTCAATTATATGTGTCTTGTATAATTGGCATGCACACGAATACACTAAATTGTGTAATCACATAATCGACTCCTACTCTCCCCTTCCCGACTAATATTTATGGATCCAATCACGACACATTACGCACACGAATATGATATGAGCACACGTAGCACACGAATATAGCGTGAGCACACGGGGCCTACGAATATAAATAACATCTCCCGATTTGATCCATACAATACCAGCCCGTGTAACATCGTGTCAGAATCAAGTAATACAGATATAGAACATGTGATATGCACACTATCAAGTACTAAAAACTAACAAAGAGATGTACTTACCTGAGGTCCTGAGCAAATGATTGAAACGATGTCCGAACTGGTGTCACACAAACCTATATATAAATTGGCATGTTATTTGGTGTAATGAGGGGATAAGCAAGTTTAAAATAAGTGAAAATGGTGATTTATAGGTCAAACTAGGCCACTCTAGTCAAACTAGTTCAAACTAGGTCAAATGTTGACTTTTGGGGTCGAACTAGTCAATCATTAGTCAAAACTAGGTTATACTTAGGTTTCTATGTTCATAACTAGTAGGTATTAGCTATACTGGCTAATATTATTAAGTAACTATATATAACTTATACTATTCTCTAACTTACCTTGGTATATAACTAATCCTTAGGCCTATCCCATATCTAACACTAGGATAATACTTAGCTAAAATATACCAGATATCTTATACCTTACTCAATATCTAAGTTATACTCATCTATACATATCCTTGATACTCCAACACTATATCCAATACTTAAGGATACCCAACTGACCACTCTATCCTAGTTCTACTCTACACTTGATACTCCAACCCATACCTAAACACTATCTCACCAAATACCATGCTTCACTTGCTGCACCTTAACATGCAGCGTTGAACTGAACTCCTCAAAACTGATACAAACACCACACCCCCTTCACTACCTAACTGTCTTCATACTGGTTGTTGTAATATCAGATATCTGATATCAATGTATCCTTGATACATGTCTCAAGGCCTCTCTTCCCACACAATTGATACTTGAGTCTTCCCTTATACTAATGTATCAGATAACTTAATACCTTTACTGCCAATTGCCACTGATCAATTCACTTAACAACATAACCAAAAAAATTCTGCTACCTATCTAATCTCAGGAATTGAAATTAACCACCGCACCCATGTGTACCACACACACACACACACACACACACACACAGGGAACATTGTTGTTGTTGCTTGTGTCCCGTGTTGCTGTTGCAACTGTTATATTGATCAAAACTTGAAAACTCCCTGACCAAAATATAGGATTATTGATTTAATTAGTATTATTCGGTATTAATTATTGGGGTTATAATTCACTATGTGATTTTTATTCAATTGTTGTACTTTACAGTTGTTTAAATATCTAGAGTACTACACTAGTTTATGCCGTCCAACAAATATCACACCCTTGACCTAGACGTACCAATCTTCAATCATGATCTTTGTGTCACTCGTTTATGCACTCTCTTGTGCTTAATTTTAATTTTATAATATTTGTGCATATTTTCTAATTTTAAATTCAACTTTGCATATTTGCCCGTTCCAATCAAAATTAGAGACACAATCTCGACCTGTTCCTTGCAACCCAATATTTATCAATAATCTATTCCGAGTCTACTACATCCATGATACTTGTGTCCCACCCAATTTAAATTCTATGCACTTCCAATTAATTAAAGAACGCCATTAACACTAATTTTAACTAAATTAGTGCAATGACTCAACCTAACCCAAAACTAGACCCAACACCAACCCAAACCCAAACCCACACCCACACCCTCATGGCTCATACAAAATACCACACACTAATTTTTCCCACTACAACACACAAAATATGGCATTTTTCCACATCCAATCCACTTTTTCCTCTTTGTGCAAGTCCAAAACTATTGGGGACTTTTGTGCAAATAGCTAGCCATGTGTCCACCTCCTATTGGTTGGAGAAAATAAAAAAAATTCTATTTTTGAATGCTTGACCGGTCATGAGCTCTCCCCCTCTCTTTTTGCATGGCACTATGCAACCTACATTAAATCTTAATCTCTCATTCAAACCCCAACACATATCCACCACCCATTTTCTTTATGACAACACCCCCTCTCCTTGGAAACCTAGCCAGCCCTAATCCCTAGGCAATGCTCTCTCTCCCTCATCATTTGTTACATCTTCTTCCTCTTCACTCCTCCTTCCTACATCATCATCACCACCATTAACCACCACCCTCACCATCACCACCGCCAACCACCATCACCACCGCTGCCTCACCTCGATGACCACCACTGTCGTCATCACCACCATCTCCGCCAACCACCACCACTAGTAACCCGCCGTTGCTGCTGCTTCAAACTGTCGTTGTTGCTGTTAAAGCTGTTTCTACTGCCGTGCCATCGCTGACCGCCGCGTCCTGGTCCTGCGCTGCCGTATCCTAGCCCTGGGCCGTCACGAGCTGCTGCTGCAGCAGTTGTTGTTATTGCTGCGACTACTGCTACTGCTGCTATGTTCGCTGTTGTTGCAGTCTTCCCGACCTCCTCTGGCGACCCCCGACCATCGACGACCACCCCTCGACGATCGACGACCTACCCGCGACATCCCCGACCGCCACCAACCACCGTTAGCCACCCACGGAGGACCGGGTACACTCCATGATCGCGAGCACCCAAAGCCAAGTCAGAAGCAAGTTCCAACTATCTATTTTTACGAGGCAATTTCTCCCTCCACGCTCAACCGATTCCCGAAACGCCTTCTCTGGTATACTCTCCATGTAACCCTCTTTCAATGTCTTCAATTATAATAATTTGATTTCTATTGTTTGTAATTTAAGTTCCAAATCGATGAAAAACGACTTTTAAAAGACATTAAAATTCTCCGATACGGAGTAGGTCCCGTCAATCCGAACAACCTCGTCGCGTACTGATTGTACCAAAAGGCACTTATCGTCAACATGGACGTGTATGCTTTCGCGAAACTTGATTTGAATGTGCGTGCACACCGGAATCAACGTGTATCCGTCGAAAAGCACGATATCGGCATGTTCTGACACTGGTCCTAATTTCATGTGTGCCTGTCGTTTCGTGACGAAACTTGCGCCATCGTATTCACAGCGTTACGCTGGTCATGTTACCCAAGTTTGGTTCGATTCTGAGAACGTTGACGAAACATCATTTCGTGGGCCCTACGGTTCTACATAACGGGCGATTTCGTGATCGGCTTATGGAAATCCAGTTATGTATATTCCTTTGGGTTCGTATCATCGTTCTGGACTCGTAGACACTAAGTTTGATAAATTTGGAGAACTATGTCTCTGGCACATTTTTCGGTGCAAGACGGACTTGTGGACCCCGTGTTGACCATAAACTGTATTTTTGCTCCTGTGTCCAAATTGGACGTATGTATATACTTTTTTGAGTATCTCACTCATTCCGGGACTGTTGGTAATATTTGTGACAGCATCCGGGGATATCAGCTCCAGTTTCCATTGTTGCGCTGCTACTTCCCTGGTGAGTTCGTGTTCGAATCATCGCCTGGCTTCTAGGCAAGTATACATTGCCTTATTGTACTGTTTAAATTCAAGTTAATATTATATATTGTGCTCTCTATATTATATAACTGTGCACGTCCGAGAATGACTCGGGTGTAGTCGACGAAGGCGTCGACGTTAGGACTTGTGTTTGACCTAGCGTCTAGTGGACGCACCCTAAGTGACGGAGTTATGATTTTAACTCTGAGGACTTGACATATATCATTTCATGTCACGGAGTGAGTTCATGATAGGACACGGGTTTACACACTCGACTGACCATCGGTGCGAGTAGCTCGTGTGATGGTACTTAGCATAGTTGTATTGCTTTAGGTGACTTGCATTATAGTTACGAGATTTCCACGTCGCACTTGAGACTTGTACATTGGCATTGGACGGGAAGGACGACTAGTAGGCGTATGGGACACCCACCTCCTTTATACAGATACCGCGTTCTTCGGAGCGATACAGACGTATATATTTATGCAGATACCGCGTTCTTTGGAGTGTTGGACGTTACATGTACAAATACCATACTTTTTGGGGCGTTGGACGTTGTGCAGATACCACGCTTTTCAGAATATTAGACGTATTTACTTATGCAGATACCACGCTCTTTGAAGAGTTGGACGTTATTATATATGCAGATTGCCCCAATATGGGGTCATATGTGGCATATACTAGCCAGTCACGACGATTGGTGAATTACGTCAACATATGTCTAGCCTACACTTCCCATACGCACTAAGTTATCCTCAAATTGCATTCACTTAGGAGGATAGTTCACCCTGATTTACTTTACTCAATATTTACATTATGGCATGTACTTTTGTATCTTGTTACGTCCCTCTAAGGACCTGGTTCCCTTCCAGGTTATTTGAATAGTTTGGATGAGGCTTGATTTTGTGGTGTGTTGGACATCCTTGCAGGTATCATTATATCTTTTCTCTATTACAGTTATGTACTATTTTCCATTGTGGCTTTGCTATTATAGCCTAGTGTTTATAGGCCTATATTATTCTCTTGGTCTATTCGAACGACTGTATTATTGGGCTGCAGACTAATGATGCGTACAGTTCCTTCTTGAGATTTTATTTACCATGGATTGAGATTTAGTTTAGTTGTTAGATATTAGAAATAGATATTTAACTAGATCACTTAATGTAAACCCCCTGATTTTTAAAAATTTTTAATTTGGATTTTTCACAATTTTCTAGAATTTTTCTGGGATTTTTATTAATTAAAAACTAAGGTATTTCGATTTTAAATGATTTTTAAATGATGTTAAATAATATTAAAATATTATGAAAATAATATTTTCTAGTGTAAAATGAAAAATATGACATAGGATAATTTTTCGGGAATTTATTGGACCCCGGAAGCATTTTTAAAGCCCTAAAAACTATTTTATAATTAAACCTAATTAAACCCCGAACCCGGTTCACTTAAACCAAACCAAACCAAACCAAACTGCTGAACCAAATCCAACCCAACTCAACCTTAGCGGTTCGGATTTGGGTCTAACCCGTGACCCGAAACCCGCAGCCCGACCCGCATTCATTTTTATTGGATCGGGCCGGATCCACCGATCGACCCGACCCGTCGAACCCGAAACCCGCCAACTCTTTCTCTCCCAAACCCGACGCCGTTTCAGCCTCTGCCGCCGCGTAACGGCCGCCGCTCCGGCAGCCCGTGCCGCTTCGGCTTCCCCCGCAGCGTCGTCGTCCCTCCCTCTTCCTCTCCCGCTCCGCATCCCGTAACCGATGTCGGCCACCGCTTCCCCTCCCTTTCTCCCTATTTAAACCCTCGCCGTCCCCCTCTCCGCCTTCGTCTCCTCGAGCCCCGACCGCCCTGAACCTCCCCGAGCCCTCGCCGACCTTCGCCTAGCCCCGTGCCTTAGCCACCAGCTCCGCCGGACTCGACCACCACGCCACCCTTCCCCTCGATGACAGAACCCGCAGCCCGGCCGCCCGCAGTCGACTCCCTCCGGCGAAGCCCATCCCCGGCCAGCCCCTTCTCCGGCGAAGCCCATCCCCGGCTAGCCCCTCTTCCGGCGAGTCTCCGGCATCGATCCCTGATCTGGACACAGAACCCGGACACGGCACAGCCCCGTGTCGGTGTGTCAAGACGACCCCCGGACACGAAGAACCCTGTTTCGTGAAGCCCTGTTCAGGTAACCCGTTCTCTCTCCTCGCTGCCCCATTTTATGTTCCGTTAGTTGTGACACGAACCCTGCGTGACCCTCTCGATGCCCGTGCATCCCGCTCGGTGCATCGCGTCCTGTGGTGATCGCGAACCGCGATCCAAAAATAGGAAAAATAACGTCCTGTTTTACCCCGGAACTGAGTACGCCCCGCCAAACGGGACGACTTGGTCGCGTGCGGTCTTCACCGAAACGTGCGCGCTGTTGATACGGACGTGTGAAATTTCGCAGAAGTTGATTTGGATGTGCGTGCACACCGGAATCAACGCGTATCCGCCGACAACGTCCTGTATCCGTTCTTTATGAGTCTCGCTGTAACTTAGTGTACGCACGTCGGATCGAAACAAAACTTGCGCCATCGGACTCATACTTGCCATATCAAGTACATTATACCCAGGACACCTGACACGAATCATGAGATAGAATCTTCCTGAAATATTCAAGGTGATTCTATATAGGATACAGGTTTATGATATATACATTTTTACATGCTTAGAATTTATTCAGACTTGTTGCATTAGTTTTAGTCTTGCGTGACATGGACATGTACATCGTGAACTGTGACGTGAGATTACATTGGGTGGGGAGAGTATTACCATATCAAGGCTGATTATATTATAATTATTGTCATCTGGAGGTGTCTTAGTCTCTGATACAGAGCTTTGGCGCAAGTTCTGGCCCTTCGAGAGAATACTGCTATGGGTTTCACCGACACCGATCCTGTAGTAGTCTCAGCCTGAGTATGAATAAAACTTTACTTGCATATCACTTAGCTGGTTTATTTATTTACCTTATTGTTTCATTTATTGATGCACTACATTATTTTGGCTTGAGTTATTTTGTACCTTGCTATGTCCCCTGAGGACCTGGATCTGGATTATGTCTCCAGGATTAGTAGAGGATATCTATCCTGAGGTGTACGGAACATGAGCACTTCTCGGAACAGTACCAGACCCTGAGGACGAGGTGATCGCTGAGGATTTTTCCTGAACAACTGCTTCTCTATGCTCAATTTTAATGGCAAATAAACTCTTTTATTCCTGTTTAAATGAACATTTGTAACAGACTTAATATCGGGTTGTTTCCCGATTCTATTTACTTGTGACTGGATGTTGTTTAATACTTTTTGTTGATATTGCTGTGTTTATTCTGTGGATGAGATTAGTAAACCCTGATCATTGTAATACAGCTTAAGTATGCCCCGATGGATCCATTAAATTGGGTTTGTCCATCGGTGCGTGCTGTTGGCCATTGCCACGTGTCCAGTTCCTCGATATTTTGGGACTGGGGCGTGACATAATTTTTGTGGCGGCCCATGCAGGTCAACGACTAAATTGTTCGATTTTAACTTAGGGACCGAACAGGCCTGCAATAAGAATATGATAAGTTTTTAGGATCTCATCCACTTGCTTGAATCGTTCTTGATATCTATATCGTATTCGAATTAATTTTTGACTTGCATCTTGCCTTGATTCCTGTGCGCCTCTTATAGTTTATTTTTGATGCAGAGCAATGGATCCAGAACCGGCGACGAGAATCCTTTAGGTACACCGCACGATGCAGTGGTCACCTATGATGAAGGAGTGACACCCGAAGACCGAGGATAATCTTCTCAAAGCGATCAACCAGCCCAGCAAAATTCAAGGTTCCGGCGTGATGACATCCCACCTCCGCCGCAGTTCGTTCCACCAATGCCTGTATTCCCACAAGGGCAGCCTATTAACGGGCAACAGATATTCCAAATGATCTACGCAATGATGCAAGCCCAGCAACAAGTCTAACACGAGGCTCAGCGTCGCGAGGCTGATTACTTGAGGAATAGCATAGTAACTGCACTGGAGCAGGCCAACCTACCAGCTCGACGGCCAATGACGGGCTCTATCACCGATTTCCGTCAGCTGAAGCCCCGTACCTTTTCTGGCAAGGAGGGACCAACAGAAGTTCATGAATGGCTCACCAACATTCGGCATCAATTAGAAGCAGCTGAGCTTTCACGGGAACGTTGGATGACTGCCGTCAGAATGCAATTGACGGACAATGCTCATCACTGGTGGCTATCTGAGGAGACACGGCTCGGACCAGACCGAGTCACTTGGGAAGAGTTCTCCAGACTCTTTCAGGAGATGTACATTCCGGCTATCGCTCGATCAGAACTTCGGGACAAGTTCAATCGCCTCACTCAGGATACTATGACGGTGGAAGAGTACAACGCTGAGTTCATTCGTCTAAGTCGCTTCGCCCCAACATTGATCCCGACAGAAGAAGAGAAGGCCGAGAAGTTTTTCCACGGACTCAACTTCGAGTTACATAAACTAATTGGATCCGTTGCACCGACTTCGTACTCGGACGTCCTTGCTGCAGCCCGACGCATGGAGCGCGTCACCAGGAGAGAGACCAGTCTGAAGCGGCCTTCCCCATCAGCAACAGCTAAAGCACCACAAGAAGAAGCTGCAAAGAGACCTCACCTACACCAACAGCAAAAAGCATCTACACCACAAGTAATTGTCCTTTCTACTTGTCACTACTGTGGCAAAGCAGGCAATCTCGCCAAGGAATGCCGACGCAGATTAGGATTGTGTTTAGCATGCGGATCCCGTCAGCATTCGGTAAGGGATTGCCCTGAACGTGGAGAAGGAGCACCAAGGGCAAACCAACAAGCTCTACCAGCATCAGGAGGACATCAACCAAGGCCACCCTTGGCACTTCAAGCAGCACCCTACCAGCAAGCCCAACAACAACAGAGGGCACTACCTCAAGGACGCGGACAAGCTTTCGCGATGACTTTGGAGGACGCTCAGACTCTTGGAGTAGCTAATGCGCGTAAGTTTTTCCATAGTTATCTGCTTCTAGATTTGCTATAGTTCGTGCCTGCTGGTTCGTGACCCTAGACTTAAACTGATAGTTTTAACTTGCTAATAATTGATAACCTAGTGATAACCTAGATTTGTTAATCTATTATGTTTTAAAGAATAACCTAGATTTTTTCTATAAAAAAACTGTAATTTTCTAGATTTCCTACATTCGAAAAATTGCATAACTTCCATTGCTTAGGGAAATAATTTTTCCTATATGTTTTAAACCCTCAATCTTGACTTTTCTTAATCTTGATGTGCTTCGAATAAATTCTGCAACTGTGTCATCTCTGTTGACCGGTTATTCTTTGATTGCGAGGACGCAATCCTCTTAAGGGGGGTAGATTGTAAACCCCCTGATTTTTAAGAATTTTTAATTTGGATTTTTCACAATTTTCTGGATTTTTTCTGAGATTTTTATTAATTAAAAACTAAGGTATTTCGATTTTAAATGATTTTTAAATAATGTTAAATAATATTAAAATATTATAAAAATAATATTTTCTAGTGTAAAATGAAAAACTAGACATAGGATAATTTTTCGGAAATTTATTGGACCCCGGAAGCATTTTTAAAGCCCTAAAAACTATTTTATAATTAAACCTAATTAAACCCTGAACCCGGTTCACTTAAACCAAACCAAACCAAACAGCTGAACCAAACCCAACCCAACTCAACCTTAGCGGTTCGGATTTGGGTCTAACCCGCGACCCGAAACCCGCAGCCCGACCCGCATTCATTTTTATTGGATCGGGTCGGATCCACCGACCGACCCGACCCGTCGAACCCGAAACCCGCCAACTCTTTCTCTCCCAAACCCGACGCCGTTTCAGCCTCCGCCGCCACGTAAAGGCCGCCGCTCCGGCAGCCCGCGCCGCTCCGGCTTCCCCCGCAGCGCCGCCGTCCCTCCCTCTTCCTATCCCGCTCCGCCTCCCGTAACCGCTGCCGACCACCGCTTCCCCTCCCTTTTTCCCTATTTAAACCCTCGTCGTCCCCCTCTCCGCCTCCGTCTCCTCGAGCCCCGGCCCCCTGAACCTCCCCGAGCCCTCGTCGACCTCCGCGTAGTCCCGTGCCCTAGCCACCAGCTCCGTCGGACTCGACCACCACGCCACCCCTCCCCTCGACGACAGAACCCGCAGCCCGGCCGCCCGCAATTGACTCCCTCCGGCGAAGCCCATCCCCGGCTAACCCCTCCTCCGGCGAGTCTCCGACATCGATCCCTGATCTGGACACAGAACCCGGACACGGCGCAGCCCCGTGTCGGTGTGTCAAGACGACCCCCGGACACGAAGAACCCTGTTTCGCGAAGCCCTGTTCAGGTAACCCGTTATCTCTCCTCGCTGCCCCGTTTTCTATTTCGTCAGTTGTGACGCGAACCCTGCGTGACCCTCTCGATGCCCGTGCAACCCGCTCGGTGCAACGCGTCCTGTGGTGATCGCGAACCGCGATCCAAAAACAGGAAAAACAACACCATATTTTACCCCGGAACTGAGTACGTCCCGCCAAACGGGACGACTTGGTCGCGTGCGGTCTTCACCGAAACGTGCGCGCCGTTGATATAGACGTGTGGAATTTCGCAGAAGTTGATTTGGATATGTGTGCACACCGGAATCAACGCGTATCCGCCGACAACGTCCCGTATCCGTCCTTTCTGAGTCTCGCTGTAACTTAGTGTACACACGTCGGATCGAAACAAAACTTGCGCCATCGAACTCGTAGCAATACGCTGGTCTTGTGACCCAAGTTTAGTTCAATTCTGAGAACGTTGACAAAATCGTGTATCGTTGGCCCTACATGCTCTACTTGACGGGCGATTTTGTGATCGGCTCATCGAAATCCAATTCTGGAAGTTCCGTTGGGTTCGTATTATCGTTCCTGACTTGTTGACACTAAGTTTGACAGATTTGGAGACCTTTGGTTCTGACACATTTTTCGGTGCAAAGCGGCCCACATGTGGACCCCGCCTTGACCTGAAAATGTCATTTTGCCCTTGTGTCCAAATTGGACTCAATGACAGACATTTTTAGCTATTTGATATTTTTTGGATCTGATGGTGATGTCTATTTCAGCAATCGGAGAACTGCCTGCAAATCCCGCTGCTGCCAGAGCTACAATTGGAGCCGGAACCCCAGGCAAGTGTACCTTGCCAAATCCTACAGTTTTACTACTTAATTTCTTTGACTTGTCTATACATTATTGTTGTACATGCTTAAACCTAGGGCCGTGTGACTTGCTTAGCGTCCGATTAATAGTCGGGTGAAAACCCCGTACGCGGAGTTGTGCAACGTCACCTAGAGATGGATATCGTGACATTTACATTCTCGTACTTGCCATATCAAGTACATTATACCCAGGACACCTGACACGAATCATGAGATAGAATCTTCCTGAAATGTTCAAGGTGATTCTGCATAGGATACATGTTTATGACATATATATTTTTACATGCTTAGAATTTATTCAGACTTGTTGCATTAGTTTTAGTCTTGCGTGACATGGACATGTACATCGTGAACTGTGACGTGAGATTACATTGGGTGGGGAGAGTATTACCATATCAAGGCTGATTATATTATAATTATTGTCATCTGGAGGTGTCTTAGTCTCTGATACAGAGCTTTGGCGCAAGTTCTGGCCCTTCGAGAGAATACTGCTATGGGTTTCACCGACACCGATCCTGTAGTAGTCTCAGCCCGAGTATGACTAAAACTCTCACTTGCATATCACTTAGCTGGTTTATTTATTTACCCTATTGTTTCATTTATTGATGCACTGCATTATTTTGGCTTGAGTTATTTTGTACCTTGCTATATCCCCTGAGGATCTGGATTATGTCCCCAGGATTAGCAGAGGATATCTATCCTGAGGTGTACGGAACATGAGCACTTCTCGGAACAATACCAGACCCTGAGGACGAGGTGATCGCTGAGGATTTTTCCTGAACAACTGCTTCTCTATGCTCAGTTTTTAATGGCAAATAAACTCTTTTATTTCTGTTTAAATGAACATTTGTAACAGACTTAATATCGGGTTATTCCCCGATTCTATTTACTTGTGACTGGATGTTGTTTAATATTTTTTGTTGATATTGTTGTGTTTATTCTGTGGATGAGATTAGTAAACCCTGATCATTGTAATACAGCTTAAGTATGTCCCGATGGATCCATTAAATTGGGTTTGTCCATCGGTGCGTGCTGCTGGCCATTGCCACGTGTCCAGTTCCTCGATATTTTGGGACTGGGGCGTGACACTTAACCTTTGACAGCGTAAGTGCACTTCGTCGGGCCCATTAAATTGGAAAGCCTTACGAAGTTGTACCAGCTGGTCATTGTCACGTGTCTAGTCCCATATGTTTTGGGACTGGGGCTTGACAAAACTTACCCCCCCTAAATGCTCTTGTTGTTATTTAGTTTTCTAACCAACACACATTGCGACCAATGATTTCACACACATGGGCACTCCACATCATCACAACTGAACCCGATACCCCCTCCCTCTCGTGCACACTCACCCCCAACCCTTCTACATGTGCACAATGTGGCATTGCCACTGCTGAACCCAAGCCAATACAGCTCCCTCTCAACACAGCAGCACACACACACAAGTCTACCTCTACATAGCTAATCACACATGCTAATATATATATATATATATATATATATATATATATATATATATATATATATATATATAAACACAAATGCTGATACACTATATATATAAATACATCTAGGTAAACACCATAGCATGGCATTTAGACGAATACCTCAAGTGCAATGTCAAGATACCCTATGATACACCCTTCAAATATCCATTCCATGTGATACCACTACTCAAAATACATGAACCACATCCTAATGTACCAAATACAATATGAAATAATGATGAATGACCCACTAGGCATTCCATCAAATACTTGGTGTGCCATCTCGGAGTTTCCTTTAAATGGATACAAAACTCAATGTAGCTTCCACTATAGGCCTCATATGACATAGTTCTTCTTCCTATGGGTATTCTTAAGCCAAGGAAGGGTTTCTAGGGGTTTATTATACCATTCTATGATTGAAATAACAAGGGGACAAGAGTTTTACCTATTAGGAGATGGATTCACAATGTAGTGCATCAAGGGGACACACGGAAGTAGATGGACACCTCCTTCAAGCAAAGCTCATCTCCCAAGCTTCTCTTGCTTCTCCAAGCTTCTAGGAATGGATTTGAAATGAAGAAATTATGGTGGATTTGGTAGAAAATTGATTAGGGATTGGAGGGAAATTGGGGAAAGGGTTGAGGAACTACTTTGGAAAGATTTCAAGTGAATGAAGAAAAAGGAGAGGCTCTCCCCTCTTCATATAGTGGCCGACCCCCTTAGGGGTAGGGTTAGTTTGGTTTACAATGTCCAAAATGTCCCTCCAAGTTGTCATGAAGGGTTTAACTAATTAAGGGGTTTAACTAAAGAATGTTCTAATATTTAATGAATGAGATATTCTATTCATTCCCTTTACTTTAACTAGTCAACCAAGACTAAATTAAATGAGTCACACTAATGGTCATGACAAATCTAGTTGGGTTCAAGTCTAGTTGGGTTCACTAACAATTAGTCTAACTAAGGGGTTAATCATACACCATCCTCTCTCTCTCTCTCTCTATATATATATATATATATATATATATATATATATATATATATATAACAATATTAAATATTTAAGAGGTATGCACATAACAATATAATTATTTATGAAATAACACAAATACCCCTATCCCAAAAAGTAGTAGTGACATTTAGCCACCGAGCACGTGTTTAGCTCGTGTCTTGAAACTTGATATCTTGTTTGCGGGCCTACATGTAAAGCATATTTTAGACTATAGCTAGAGCTGATCATATAATATCGTACTCTTGTTAGTTCTTTATTTTGTAACTAGCTTCATGATCATCTGTGTATGTATAGTTTGGGATGCCTTACTATGATATGTTTGGTGATCATACCTCTTGTAACCTGTTGCTTGCTTGAGATTGAGACACCTAGGATCCTTGACCCGGGAATGACTGTTGGATTGTAGAGTAAAATCCTCACATGTCTAGACAGTTGTGACCGTATCTCGGAGTATTGAGTACTATGGTGTACGTATCTGGCTTTGTCCATCCCCGCTCTCCAGTATTCTGGTTCTGGGGCGTGACAATACCTCTCATCGGTAACCACAATAGCCACTCGAGGTAACTATTTAAAGATGTAAATTTGGCACTTGCAGTATGTTGAGTTGCAATGTATTTGTAGCAAGTGACACTTTCCAAAATATGTTTTCATACAATACTTTTTGTCTCCTGCAAGTTAGGAAGATGACTTTCAGTGTTTGGATCCTATGTATGACCTTTCTCTCTACTTTTAATCTTTTATAAAATAAAGTTATTTTTTAAATAAATTAAACAATTTTATTAGACAAACTAAACTAATTAAACAAATTAAACTATATATATATATATATATATATATATATATATATATATATATATATATATATATATATATATATATATATACTACTCTCTCTCTACTATTCTTCTTCCCTCCTTTCCAAAATCGGTGGATTCCAATTTTTCTCGACAATGAGCTCTGGATCTGGTGGATCCACATACAACGGCTACGGATCCGGAGCGTCCGACCCTCCTCTGCATCCGCCTCCCCCACCTCCACCTTGTCACGCCCCGGCCGCCGCTCCGCCCTGCCCCGCGCCGTGCGGCCGGGAATTAACGAACCGGACACGTATCACCGTGCCTCGGCGCGCCGGATGCGAATCACCGCGCCCGTCCCGCGGGTGCGAGGGAGGAAGGGAACCAAGCGAATGGCCCGTTCGAGCTTTCGGGGGACGTGATGCCGCACGGGCCTGGGGTTGCGCCCGTGCAAGGCCAATCGTTTAAGTTGATATTTGGCTATCATCGCATCAATCGAGTTAGCAGCGGAAAGGGACTTGTTGTAATGCAATGCATTAGCCAACTGAGTGTTCGGGACAATCGAGGCAACTTGGGTTTCCTTTAGCAAAGGCACACGTTCGTTCCATACATTATGCCCCCTTATACGATAGCATTCTCGGGGCAACAATCGAAACCAGGATTCCGGGTCTTCGGGACTGTGGCACGCCTATCGCTTCCTCGGACGATCCAGTACCTGCGAACAAGTAAACTGTTGGTGGGTCAGCACTTTATACAAGTACTGGTGAGATAAATCAACTGAACAGAAACAAGCATTCACTCAAACAGGCACTAAGTAATCATGTTATAAAACATTACATTACTAGTGATCTTTCTAGTTTTACCTAGGTTCGTTTCATGCAGTTCTAGCAGAGTCGATTTACTTGTTTAGAAACATGTTTGGAAACAGAGTTTCATATTGAATATGCAAGCAAGCAAACCGTTTATGTTTCAGGGTGTGCGCAGCGTGTCTCGTGCGACTCGAGGGTCTGATGCATAGCTAGACACACGATGCACATTCTTAGGGGCAGTCACTATCCAAGCCAACACAATGACTTAGCTATATGCAGGACGGTCCCCGAGTATTCAGGATCAGTAGCGGTTAGTCCAGCATACCAATGACTCTTTATCTGATGCTAGAGGCAGCTGTGACTCATGGTTGCTTTGCACTATCATGGTAGCAGCCGGGACACATGCAGTTCAGCTCTCCACCAATAGCCATTGTCCGACCGCGTGCGAATGCATGGAACACTATCAAATAAACTCTAGTATGCAGACGAGACGAACCATCAGAATACACTCATTGTTGCGGGGCAATCCGACTTATCACTTGAACACGTTCAGGCACAGTATGGTTCTCTCGAAGCATAGACGATAGTGAACATATTCATGCACTCTAAGCAGGCGATTCAGGATTCTCGTTAAGCAGGCATTGTTTCAAAGACAAGCTAGGTGAGTTCGTTCATTAACATGCAAGGCAGGTTCTATCATTCTCTTAAGAAAACATTGCAAGCAAAAACTCAGGTTATTATTAAGGCGTGCAAGAATCAGAGAACGAAGTTCTGCCCACTCACCTTGATATATAACGCCGGCGCGGAGCGGGGCGTTACACACCTCCGGCGAGTTCGAACGCGTATTCGACAAGTTCGACTCCAACGACGACGAGAAGATCAACCGAGGGCCACCCCCTCACCGACTACGAGCTCTAGATCTCGGCCGACGACCACGCCCATCAGCCTCGCGACGGGGCCAACCCAGGGCTCTGGCTTCATCCCCTGCAAGCTCGAGGACTTCGGCGACATCGACTGCAGTGGAAACGTCGACTCCCGCGGGAAGGTCGTGTTCGACGTCGTCGTCAAGCTCATCGACTCCGCGAGGTCACCACGTTGTCGTCGTCGACGAGGCCTCGCAGCCGGAGCTTCACTGATCTTCCACCACCACTTTCAACCGAGTTCCCTCACTTTTTTTTATGTATGTGGGGAGTAAAGAAAAAGAGGGACATCAACTGCATTGTGTTAGAAAAATCACACTTGCGGTGCAGTTGCAGTCACCGGCCAAACGCTTAAAGTAGCAGTTTCAGTGGTCGCTTGCAGCAAAAATGTCCACTTGTAGTCCAGTTCCTTGTATCCAAACATCCCCTAAATCAATGACGGGTTAGTACTCATTTGAAACATAAAAAAATAGATTATTAATAGAAAACGACAAATAATTTTTTTTTTTAAAATTTTGAATAATTTTTTGAATAAATTGTAATAATATTACGAATATAATACAAAATTTGTCGAAATGCATATAAGAATACAAATCTTCAATGCTAATGGCGGTATAAGTGCATGTACTCATACTGTCATTACCATTGGAATATGGTCGTAGGACCGCTTGTTTTTTTTAATAGGAATGCATTTTTTTATATAAATATTGTCATACTGCCAATAACATTGCGGTGTGGTGATTTTTTTTTTAATGGAACAAACTTGTGTGAATAATGTGCAAATTTATGGAACAGTTTTGTATGGAGAATGTGCAAGATGATCTACTTGTTAACACTATGGCTTAATACAAATCACATGAGCATATGTGTTAACCATTTTAGTTAGTTCTACGTGTTAACCATTTTATCTAGTTCTATGTGGTTAAAATGAGAGTTATTTTCCTTCGTTTGGTGGATTTGATTTCTCGGAATATTATTATTTATAATAAATTTGAATATTTTTTAAGAAATTTTTTACGTGCACGTGTACTAACTAATAATAAACACAAGATCAGAATAAAAATTAAGTAATGTGGTAAGTTTTAAATTGTAAGGTAATTATAATTACATACATTTTATGATATAGTTATTCTTTTTTAAAAGTGATGTAATGTAATTAAATGAAACGGACCTTCCATTTTGGAACTTTTTTGAAAGAAGAGAGGCTGCTTTTGCTCCTAATTTTTGGAGAGTGAATTCCCAAACGGGCCAAAGCAGGCCTTTATCCAATCTTTGGGAAATTCGGATCGGGTTATCGGACTATCCACTACCTACATCCACTGCACCCTGACCCTCTCTTCTTCTTCTCTCTCCCATGCTTTTCCTTCATTCTCCGCCCCCTCCCTCTCAACTCCGACGCAAAACCAAAACCGTAGCTCCAGTGGGGCCCACATAAAAAAAAATAGAAATGAGAAGATGCTCGGATTTCCTCACCTCCGGTAACCTCACCGCCCCTCACCTCCTCCTCTCCCGCCGCCCCTCCTCCACCTCCCAAACCCTAACCCTAGATGACCCCCCAAACCCTAACCCCATCCCCGTCCTCCACTCCATCCTCCTCTCCGACCCCAACTGGACCCAGAACCCTAACCTCCCCCACCTAACCCTAACCCTAACCCCCGCCCACCTCCCCTCCCTCCTCCAGTCCCAACCCGTCCTCAACCCCCAAACCGCCCTCCGCTTCTACGAATGGATCGGCAAAGCCCCCAACTTCCGCCACTCGCTCCACTCCTACGCCCCCCTCCTCCGCCTCCTCGTCCGCTCCAACCTCCACGCCTCCGCCGACCGCATCCGCATCGCCATGCTCAAGTCCTGCACCTCCGCCGAAGACGTCCGCCTCGCCCTCGAGCACGTCCTCGGCGTCCATCGGCATCGCCATCCCGACGCCAAGCACGACCTGCGGAGGTATAATTCGACACTGGTTGCTCTTGCAAAGTTCTCGATGGTCGACGATATGGTCAGGGTTTATAGACGGATGAGGGAAGACGGGATCTTGCCGACCGTTTTCACTTACAACGCCATGATAAATGCGTACTGTAAGCTGGGCAAGGTCTCGAGAGCGAACGTTCACTTGGGATCTTTGTTTGTGGGCGGGCACGAGCCTGACACGTTTACTTACAACTCTTTGGTGTTGGGTTACTGTCGGGCGATGGAGGTGGATGAGGCTTTTCGCGTGTTTGGGGCGATGGAGGCGAAAGGGTGCCGGAGGGACGAGTTCTCTTACACCATTTTGATTGATGGGTTGTGTAAGAACGGTCGGGTGGATGAGGCGTTGAAGATGTTTTCGGAGATGGAGGGGTGCGGTTGTCGGGCGAATGCGCATACTTACTCCGTTCTGGTCGATGCGCTCTGTAAGGAGAATAGGTTTGAGGAGGCTGAAGAGATGATGGATGAGTACGATAGCAAGGGTTTGGTTCGGAATGTTGTTATGTGTAATTCTTTGATTGGTGGGTATTGTAAGGGTGGAAAGGTCGATACTGCTTTGAAGGTCGTTGATTCTTCTATGGTAGCGAAAGGGTGTGAGCCTGATTCTTGGACTTATACAATGCTGATCGATGGACTTTGTAAGGAAGGCAGGCTTAACGAAGCCGAAGGGATGCTGAGTGAGATTTCGAAGAAGGGATTTGTTGTTAGGGTTGCTACTTACAATGCTCTTATTGATGGGTATTGCAAGAAGGGAAATGTGGATGCTGCTTTCAAGATTTTGGAAGTAATGGCAGAGAATGGATGTGAGCTTGATGCTCAGTCTTACAATGAGCTGATTCATGGGCTTTGTCGCGAAAGGAAGATGTACAAAGGAATGGCTTTGTTGAGTAAGATGCTTGAGAGTGGGTTATCTCCAAATATTGTTTCGTATAATTCCTTAATCCAAGGTCATTCTGAGGAGGGTGACATAGATAATGCCTTTAGGCTGCTTAAATTGATGGATGGTAGTGGTCTGGCCCCTGATCAACATACATATTCTCTCTTAATTGATGCCCTTTGCAAAGCTGGAAGGATTGAAGAAGCTTCTGCTCTTCTTGATTATCTTGATCAAAGTAGCATCAAGGCAAATGAAGTTATATATAATGCATTGATACATGGGCAATGCAAGAAAGGTGAAGTCGATGCTGCTCTTTCCACTCTTGAGAAGATGGTGTCAGCGGGCTGCTTACCTGATTCTTACACTTATAATGCTCTCATTGGAGGGTTCATTAGAGAGAATAAACTGAAGGAGTCCGTGTCATTAGTTAATGATATGGTGGAGAGAGGAGTGGAACCTACGGTTGTTACTTATAACATTCTTATCAATGGGATGGTGAAAAAAGGGGATCTGGGAGATGCTAAGAGGATTTTTGAGCAAATGGTTTCTTCTGGGTGTAAGCCTGATGTGTGTACATATACCGTATTTATTCATGCCTATTGTTCTGAAGGAAATATGGAAAAAGCAGAAAATGTTATTGAAGAAATGAGAAAAGCTGGCATTTCCCTTGATGTAGTGACTTACAATTCTTTCATAGATGGCTGTGGAAATATGGGTTTGCTTGATAAAGCCTTTTCTGCTCTCAAACGCATGATTGATGCTGCATATGAACCAAATTACCAGACCTATTCTATTTTCCTCAAACATCTCTTTAAAAGGAATCATGCTGAGAAAATTGCTGTCAGTGCTGCTGAAATTTGGAAAGTAGTGCATGTAGATACAATATTGGAGCTCTTGGATCAGATGACTGCATATGGTTTAACACTTTGCATCAGCAATTACCAAGTCCTTGTGGCAGAACTATGTAGACGGGGTCGGTTGGAAGAAGCCCGTATACTGGTCTCTCGCATGAAAGAGAGTGGTTTCTCTCTAAATGAAGTCATCTATACCTCTCTCATCAATTGTTGCTGCAGTTTGCAATTGTACAGGGACGCATTAACATATCTGTATTCTATGATTGGTCATGGTTATCTACCACATATTAAATCATACCAGCTTCTTCTTTCAGGACTTTGTGATCATGGAAATGTTGGGAAGGCTAAGCTAGTCTTTTCTTACTTACTTGGAAAGGGATATAATTTTGATGAGATTGTGTGGACAATTCTTATTGATGGCTTACTTAAAAGGGATCATGTTCATGCATTCTCTGAGATGCTATCTATAATGGAGGAAAGGCAATGTTCTCCTAGTCCTGAGACATATGCTTTATTGAGAAAGGAATATCCTGTTTTGGAAAATGGGCTGCAAAAGGAAATGAAGGGCTGATCTTTAGAGTAGAATGATTCTTTTGCTAGTTGCGGAATATGCATCTCTTGCTGGAATTTGGACTGGATTTCATCAGGAACTGAGCTAGTGGGAGGTCTAGATTATGATTAGACCTCCATCTACTTTACTCTGTAGCAAATAACATCCATCTGATGATACAATTGCATTAAGTCAACAGGAGGCAAGCAACTCCTTCACCCTCTTTCTACTGTAGATATCTAATTTACAATTTAAGTCTCATATCATTAAATTTTATTATCAAGTACTCTGTTCTCATATCTTGGAGTTTGTTATTGGTAGCAAAATTTGTAAATATTGACTTCTTTCTAAATGGTAACGTCCTAAATTTGATTGAAATGTAACTTTTTCATGCAGAACTGTTACTTTCCACAGTCTAATTGCCATCTGGAGCCAAAGTGAAGTAACAGCTGCCCTTCGGTATGAATATACCTCAAATTTTATTAACAAGAAGCAGTTGTACTATGTCCTCTTTTCAGTAAGAACTTCTTGTCTTGTCAAATCATGTCTGTTCTTACTTTTTTCAGCACTTTATTTGGCACAAAATTGTCATCTTTACATTTTCAACATATGTATCGGAGACACTACAACTAGCATAATATGTACTGGATCTGAAATCAAGAGTCTTGATATGGATTCATGAAAGAAATCCATTAGGTACAAGTAATATTGGTGGACAGATATGGCTTTAGTATGTATTTTGTTGCACTTCTTGGATGTTAATCCAGTCATGTTTGGAATCAATCAGTCGTCAGATTTAGATATTTCAAACAATATAATTAGTTAGAGCACTGTATGCGATTATGTGAGAGTCTGAAACTTGGTCCAACTGTTCTTCTCATGACAGTTCTGTGAATAAGGTGCGGGAACTAACAAATGGCTTGGCATTGTGCCTTCAGAGATCCGAACCAACCTTCACTTGGAGTTCCCACATGCATCCACCAAAAGGCTTCCCTTTTTGAACTTCTCTTCTTTTGTACCCACACGTGTGTATCACATACCCACCAAATTATAAAATCTCTGCACCTATGGCATGACCATTTCAGAGTTTCTCGGTCACATCCGTCACCCACCTGCTCATGAACTCCACTTGTTGGGTCTGAAGATTATGAACCTTTGACTGCTTACCCTCATTGAAATGGGTTTGCTGGTCCCCACAACCAAACTTGGTCTCAATAGAAAAGGCCAAGGTTAGGACTCCGATTAAGAAATGAATAGGTATTTGGATGGTTGTTGGGGGGAACTGATGAAGGGAGTTCTACGCAATTCATCATGTAGGAAGCATTTCACAATCGGAAGGCACAGTCCGGAACGCAGAATGCTGGTAATAGGAACATGGAAATCCACGTTCAGACAAACAAACACAACATGTGCTTACTTGGGTTTCCAGCCAAGCTTTTAAAGGTAAGAAGATTTAATATTTTTACTTATTGGTCATTAAAAGTTTATGAGACTTCTTTCTGAAAATACATTATTGCTAGGATTGTTTGGAACTTGTGAATTTCTAGTTTTGATTTTTTTATGATTGTATATTGGGGTACTTGATTAATTTTTGATCTTTAAATACACCTTTTATATTAGCTATGTATTCCTTAAAAATGTTCCACATTTCAAATAGCATTCTGAAGAAGCCTACAGCCAACAGACAACATATGGGGACCCCTCGTATACCACATTCCTGTTTTCCTTCCGTGCTCCAGAGCGATCCATGTTCCAGGTTAACCATGTTTCTACCTGAAGTTGAGACAGTAGTAGGTGCAGATTTCCCATAGTAAGGACACAATAAAGTTGTCAGGTCCCGAGTAGTAACCCCTGCCTCCGGAACTACATTGGAATCTCGTGACCCCAAATGAAATGAGGTGGGTTCCCAATCTTGATCACCAAAAGTAGCGACCCAGGCAATCCAGATCTTAAAAGACGAACTTCAGTTTTTTTTCAGGGTTATCAATTACACAAAAGTAGAAAAGACATCACTGAAAATGTCTTGATGTTCTTCCATGCCCATTGCACTTTCAAAAGCAACTGCTTGTTTTGGCAAGCTACAAGAATCTTGTTGTTTTGGAAAGTTCAAATTTCAAGCTTTTTTACTTCTGTAACAACCAAAACAAAAGGAAATGGAAAGAGGATTGATAGTTTTTCATTAGTTACTTAATTAGTCTATTGGGTTCATGATTTATAATTTATACTTCTTGATAATTTAAGTTTGGAAGTTTGGACAATTGTATACATGTATTTATATTAGAGTTGATGATATATAATCTTTACCTCTTGATAGTTTAAGTTTGGAATTTTGGACTATTTTATACATGTATATATGTGCACATACATAAATGATTAGCTGTTAATAGCATAGAGTGAAGCCTACCCCACCTTACTGACTGGGAAATCCCATCTATCGGAGCAAACTACAACTGGATAACATTGGACCGCATAGTCTCTCTCTTTCTTACAAGTGGATGGAATGCCCAAGTCGGCAATACAAGCAGTTTCAGGGAGACTGGATAAGCCTGCAACAACATTGATGGTGGTCATTGACCCACGTGGGTTTGGGTGTGGGCATGTGTGGAAGAGAACCCATCTGGGAGAAATTTGTTCTTGTTTATTTGTTTCATTTATGCTGGTTCTTCTCTTTCTGGTGTTCCACAAATGGGGGCAGGGAGTGAATCATTACACCTTTAGCATATTAAATTTCAAAATTCCAATTGGCTTACCAAGTTTTAGGGATTATCATCATCATCATCCAAACCTTCTCACATCGGAATGGAGTCAGCTATGGAGCAAAAGAAAGCTCCATACTAGATTTGGCAAGTTTTATGACTGGCGACTGTCAACCTGACGTCAACCCTCTAAGTTGGTACCAAATTTCCTAGCCAAAGTAGCTATGAGCATGAGATGGCCATGCCATGAAACCTAGGTGGCTATTTGACGGGTAGGTAAATCTACATTTTGAGTTGTAGTTTAAAGTCATGCAACCAAGGAGCATCCTCCAAATTCTCCTAGACTATAAAGAGTCTAGATGAAGTGGTGATGATACACTTTGCAATTAGGGAGTTGCACTCATCTCTATGACATATTACGCCAAAGAGTGAAGGAATGACAATCCATTGTTTATATGGGTTTTAGTTATTCCAATTTCACCACCTAACTCACTGGTTGTTTTAGTTGAGATCATCAGAAGCTGGACATCTTTTTGGTACTGGTACAAACTGACAGTTTTCACTCATGACATTAAAAAGAAAAATCCTCAGTGCCTACGTGACAGAAGATACCTACTTTTTGGTACATCCACAGGACATCTTGTTGGTACTGTTACAAACTATGTGATTGGAAGGAAAAAGATCTATATGACGGAACATACCTACATACTTTTATTTATTTATTTATTTATTTATTATGTTACATGTGTGGATGTAAGTGTTGTTGAGAGTGCAGAGGGGGGAGTTTGTACTTTGTACATACACCTTCATATATAAAGGAATGTATGTGTGTATGTATATTAAGGAATTTATGTTTATGAAAAAGAAATATGTGAAGAAACAATATCATGTCAATTCGCGTCTTCCATGGCATTCCTAACTTATTCATTGCTCTTATCCTTCAAATGTGTCTACCGAAATGTATGCAATAGATGATTGCAATGAACAGTTGTATGCCTTGGAGGAGATTTCTCAATATCCTTAACATGGGTTATTCAGTCATATATGCAAAAAAAGTCCTACTTCATGTACTAAATATTTTCCGTCTAACTGCCATGTCAACTTTGAAGAGGAACAACAGGCTCCAAAAGGGATAGTGTTTCCGAGAGAAGTTCCCATGAAAATTTTAATTTAGTTGTTTACCTTGTGACAAAAAAATTGTACTTGGAATAGGAGTTACAGAGTTCTTTTTTCTCATTACAACAACAAAATAGCCTCTTTCCCATAGTTTTTTGATGGATACATGAATCCTTTTCATCTCTATATTCTTTTTTGTTGTTACTACCTGACAACTATGTGGAAGTGCCTTTGAGATCTCATAAAATTCGAGAAATTCGAGAAATAGGAGTTACAGAGTTCTTAGTTTCTAAATGACCAATTCTATATATAGTGTATTCCATTTGCTGCTCATCTCTTACAGCACCTGGCTTGTTCTATATTCATTGGAAAGAAAAACATGTTCCGTCCTCCCTTTCCTCCTCAATCAGAGTGCTATTTGTTTAGAACTTATTACAATGATATGTGTTGTATGTTGATAGCTAGTTATTTATGCGATTTAGTATCCATTCTTTTTCTGGAATTATTTTCAGTTTTATCTAACCGTCCAGACACGGTAGATAAGTATGATAATCACATAACCAGTTAATTATTTATATGCAGAGAGGAAGCAAGGTGTCTCAATTTAAATGATCAGCAAAGGGAGACTATTAGAAAACCATCTCAAGTACCATAAATTAGAGCAGCCGGAAATGAATTGGTGGCATCCAGCCCTGGAGGTACTGAATCTGATTTTCCTCCCTGTAACTGGTGGTTTGTGTGTTTGGACACTGGAGGCAATATTACGTCAGGGAAACTACTTTCTTGACTTATATTAGAAAATTCTTCTCTAGTTTGGTAGATATGCAGTACAATCACGCCTTGTTCCTATTATTTAAGCTCAGCCTTTGTGATCCTTTGTGTATTATCTCCCTATTGGTTTTAGCTTTCATTATGTTATTATTTTGGTTTCTTTTTTTTTGTCTGGTCACAAGTATCTTCTCTTGTTACCTAAACATTTACCCATGAATTTCTGGCTCAACTTAACTTTCTCAGCGTGTCCACATGCATGACAATCATCTTAGTTCTCCATCACTCACTGAACACCCTCAACATTTCCTGTCCTTGACAATGTGGAGCTTTCTCATGCTTCTCAGCCGACCCCATTTTGATGGGAGAAGGCTTAGATGTTGATAGGGGTGACGATGACGACGAAGACGTTGTTCTTCTCTTTTATCATTCTGTTAGCTCCTTGGTTGCGGGAGTTGGAACTAACTGAAAAGGATGGTCTTCATAAGCCAATTGGCTTTGGAAATGTTATGCAAGTCTCTTGCTAATCGCTGCCTTTGCTAGGAACCTAGCACAGACATGTTGAGGGTTGACAGCTGATACCAATAGCCTTTTCAATTGTTTCCTGGACCTTACCAGCTTTCTGTACATTTTGTGCTTCACAGCTTAGTTGACCTGACTGATTGGGGAACCGCTTCTGTGGATGATGATGGTGATTACTCACCTAAAGTTGCTGTCTTTTTTGAACATAACATTTACTGAACCGATTCGTGTAGAACTTTTGCAAGTATAAAATGATGACCAGTTTTCTCTTAATACCAGGGACAAGGGGATGTCAGGTGAGCTGCTCTTATTTTGGTTGAGCGTCGCTGGAGTCTAAGAAGTGCGAGGAAGATGCTAAAACGTCAAGCCAAAGCCTGGAAGGGGTTAATTTTCAGCAGTATGAGCACACATGTATAGTATTAGTACATTTTAGTGCTTTTTAACTTCACATCTTGGGAGTCTGCAACTAAGATCTCCATAGGAAATAGATGCTAAACTATGATGTCAAATCCTGGGCATGGGTGATGAGACACTAGAATATTGAAGCCAATTCCCGGCGAGATGATCTTCAGCAGTGAAAACACATTATTTTTGTAAAGAACTTGATAGAGATTTTTCAATTTTTTCTTTTTTAACAAAATGTCTGTTGCCATGTTTTTCTCTTTCTATATTTCTAGTACTAGTACTATAGGACCTAAGGGGGAGCGATCAAATAGTCAAAAATGAATAAACTAAAATTTTAAAATCTAAAATTGAAATCGGACCGAAATTAGCCAAAACAGAAATGACGTTGCTAGATGACATGCGGTCTGTGATCGCAGCCAGTGACCGTGGTCAACGTGTCAGCCTCCAGCTGGCAGAATTTTTGGCGGTAACAAATGGGGTGCAGGCAAAATATCATTTTTCAACCAATAATTGATTCAGATTATTTAGTTGGGTTATCTTTATTATTTGATTGAGTCGGATCTAAAGTTGTAATTGTGGTTAAATTATATTAAAAAATAATATAAAAATAATAATATAATTTTTACACATTCGTTTGTTTGAATTTTAAAGTTGGTACCAAATTGGGTTTTAAAATACATTCATATAATTATTAATTTTTAAGTATACACAAAATATTTATACATTTTTAATTATTAAATATGCATAAAATTGAAGTAATTATATAATTATGTAAGTTTTATTCAATTATTTGTTTTGGGTCGAAATTCAAAACATAATAAGAAATTTAGTATTTTTAAAATCAAAATTGTTCCTGGTTTTTTATGTTTTTGTTTTTTTTTTGTTTTTTTTTTCTTTCAAACTAAACCAAATATTATTTATTCGGTTTTTGGTTTCTTTCCGGTTAAACGAAATAATGCACAACCCTGACAGTACCGCGAGAACCCATCATCATTCTATATTTGGGCACCTCTTTGCAATTATGTCCAAAAGCCAGCTTGGACACCTATCTCTAAAAGCCAGCGGCGTAATTGGTTAAATTTGAGGCAGTACAAAAACTTATTTTATAATAGCTAAGTTAGAAAAATAAACTTGACAAGAAACGTGATTTTTTCTGTCCTGAGATTGGGTTGGGGCCCGGGGGGAGCAAACCTGGTCCGACATGGTTGGGGGGAGAGGATCAGACTGGGTTGTGCCCGAATATGGGTAAGGGTAACCCAGTCCGATTCTTTGGAAGAGTGGACCGGGCCAGTCTCAGACCTGGGCATGCCCAATCCGGATTTGATCGGGCCAGTCCCAGATGGATTTGCAGGCCGTCCGGCCCATTTTCAACATGATAAGTGGGCGTTGTGGTTCTGTGTCCGTCTCTCATCTTTACCCACTCCCTTTCTATCTACCACTTTGCTCATTCATTCATTCATTCATTTCTCCAACAATTTGCTCGAGAGAGAGAGAGCGAGAGAGAGAGAGAGAGAGATGCTTGAGGAGACGACAACGCCTCCATGAGAAGCGCACTCGTCTCTTCCTCCTCTTCTTCTCCGTCCCTCGTCATGGCCCGCACCAAGAAATCCGATTCCTCCAAGGTCCTCTCTTATTATCATATAATTTATGATATACTACTTTTAGAACCATCAGAAGTGCTAATTATGAGCATGGTTTTCGCCCAATCAGTAGAGTAGTGCTTCTCAACGTCTGTCTCCTATCTACCATGGGCCATGGCATCGTTCTTATGTTGGTTTAGCGGAAATAAATTTGATGTGCTTATATGTACTAATCATTCATTGTTATGGTCATGCAACGGGCGGTCGTGGGTACTTTAACAGATAGCCGAGCACATGTATCCGTGTCCATATCTTCTAACACGTATCTAACATAATACTTCCTGGACACTCACGGCAGATATCGCCCACCCATGGTTAGGCCCCAAAGGGAGTCGAGACATGGTTGAAATTGATTTGGTATTGGTCATGTTCATGCTAAATCTGCTGATCTTTTCTACAACTTTTTGGAACTTAGCTAGTATTGGTAACATGCATAAATATGGATATTATCAAGTTCTATTGTATAAGTTATGCTTGTCGATATGTTTTAATGTGTATATATAACCGTAATCTATGTTGTTCTGGCGCTAGGCCAAACGACAAGCCTCCCGTCTCGCCTAGGCATCGTCCAGGAACATGCGAGTATTTAAAAAAAAAATAGAAAACAAAAACACAAAAGAAGAATAAAGAAGAACTGAAGGAGAAGAAGAAGCAACATAAGAAAATCAAGAAAAACAAGAAGTAAAAAACAACTAGAAAACTGAAGAAGAAGAAGAAGAAGAAGCAATATCATAAGAAATCAAGAAAAGCAACAAGTTAAAAAAAAACAGAAAAACTGAGAAAGGAAAAGAACCGAAGAAGAAGAAATAATAAAAAAACAAAGGAAAGAAGAAGACATACCTGTTGGTCGTCTCTCTCACCTGAGTGGTCTGAAGTGCAATTGTTTTTTTTCTTTTGGCTAAGAACCAACTTTTTATGAACCAGAAATCCTAAATTCCAATAAAAAAGTTCAAATAAAAAATTACATGTATACCCATCAAAGAACTTACTGCCTAAATATTGCTTTTTTTTTTTTTTTTTTCCCCTGGACGACTTTTGGTGGTCGTCCATGCGCGCTTAGGTGATCATCGCCAAGCTAGAGAAAAATTACCTAGGTCGAGTCGGTAGATTTTTTACCTGCACGTCTAGGACAACATAGACCATAATGTATGGCATACCCGTATCCTAATTTTTACATATTTCGAATCCATATCGTGTCCAAACCTAAACCCATGTCTATCCAATCTAGATTTCTCTACTATAATCAACAAGATTACAATGCCCTCGAACCCTCTACCTAAAGTCTAGCAATCCTATAACCAATAGAATTACAAGAGACTAAAGCCAACGAAGCAACACCAAACGTATAGTGTTTGCCGGAAGAAATAGGTTTAAATAGGGACACTTTCTTGAAATATTTCATCAGTAGATCTTCTACTCTATATCAATCGTGATTCACGAGGTTTTTGTTCCGATCGTATATCGTGGATATGCCATTGATATTAGGTTTTGGAAAAGAAATGAATCCTCTACTATTGTGTTCTTTTTGAAAGGTGTTTCACAAGTTTTTTATTCCTATCTTATATCATGGCAACGCCGCTAGCGATAGGTTTTGAAAAATATTTTTTTTACCCTCTACTATTCTATGTTCTTCTCAAAAGTGTCTCAACTCTCAATCACTATGTTATACAGAGATGAGAATCTTTCTTTGGCATAAATCTTTTTCCTTGGTATGGGCCTTCTGCAGTAACCCCTCTATACTCTATAGGTGGCCCTTCGCTGCAAATGAGGTGATGATAGCTACTTCCTTTTTAAGAGGAATTGCGGTTGAGTCTATCTCATCGAGTTTTGCTGCATATGACCTTAGCCTTTGTGGATTATAATCCAAATGACATGCTTCTGCTTTTGTGGAATTTGATCCAACAACCAGGCTCCGTGCATGGCGCCTATAGTGAAATTAATAGTCACTTAAAATCGATCCGACAAAGAAAGTAAACGACTCAACCAGATAATTCAATACCTGGTCTAAAGCTGAATACAATTGTCTACATTGAATCTCAAATCCCTCTATGACATTCTACTCTAGTTGTTATAAACCTCCAATCTCCCTTGCATTTCACTCTAAATTTTATTGGAATGAACCCTGGAATAAGAAACTCTAAATGGCCCCTTATATAGACCAAAGCAACTTGGATTTCTCGATCCAGATAGCCAAAAGTTACTAGGGCCTTGGTGATCCAGATCTTGCAAGATGAAGTTTAGCAACAATATCAATCAAAGCTTAATAGAAAAAAACACTAAAATCAATTAATTGTCAAAATGAAACATACAAGAGTACTATATTGCATGATTTTATACAAATTTCTCCCATAGTAGACAGAAATATATATGTAAAAACTAATGAACCAGTCTTAAGAGAACCACAGGTTAGTGGTTTCGCCTACCCTCGTACTAGGGAAAGTTGCGTACCTCGTACTTTGTATTGAAGTGAAACATGAGCAAGATAAGTATGATATGGACCCTATGTTGCACGGGCACGGCAAAATGATGTCCGTACCGTGCCCGTACCCGTGTCTGTGTCCGTACTCATGCAATATAGGTAGCTACCGTTGTACATGTTTGAAAATGTCCGTATTCCGTACACATATCGTGTCCGTATTTGTGCAACATATTATAGACCCCATCAGATTCCTAAAACAAACCAAAGATATTTTAGAATAGAACTGTTGGATTGGTCAACCGTTTGGTTGACTGAACCATGGGCCAAAGAAAATTGCATATTGGTTGGATGCTTCATCTATCATGTCCGTATCTATCTACCAATTGGTAGGAGGAACCTCCTTGCTTCCCGGGTCAGATATCCGATTGATTTTCTGATTGTGTATGATGTTGGAGCACTGCAATGTTTGTAGACTGATACATCAATGCCATCTGAATTTCTTGAAGGGGAATCACTCTATTTCGCATTTTATGTTTGACTACATCTTTCATTCATGAATGGGTAGGTTTGTTATTCTTGACATGTCATAATCATCAACTTCTTCATGAGTTGTCGACTGCCGATTAGGTGAAGTAACCCATGCCCTTTCTTGTGCTTACTGAAAGAGCTGAATTTTCATAGGAATCATTTATGTTGTTGAAACAGCAACAACATGCTCTAACTCCTTACCAGTGTGTTAATAAGTTTTCTAGAGATCATTTCTTTTGATGAAACAAGAGATCTTGATATGCTAATTAATTGCTCCAAACAAATTGATTGAGCTTACCGATTTCGTCACTAACTTTGTTTTGATTGCATTTATCATCTGAGTACTTGTCCACTCCTTAATGTTTATGTATATATTAACTCTCCCAAGGCAAGTAAAATGAAACGACAAATGCAGGCTTGGAAAACTGTGCATAATATTATGTTGCAAGTCATTAGTGGAGAGATCTCCAAGGTAACTAGTCAATTCCACATATATGTGGATTTTCTTTTGCTGCAACAATGTCTTTAATTTGTCTTTTAATGTAATAAGAACTGTCTGACAGATGTAAGAGCTTGGATCATGAGGAGAGCTCTTCAACTTTTGAGTTATTGTTGCTTTTCTTGCAAATGACTGCTATTTTGATATTTGTCAGGATTTCTCTGTCAGTTACTAAATTATTCTTAAAACAATATGCTTCTTATGTGAAAGAAATGCTCATATAGTTGTCAATACCATTTGAGTTGATGTATGCATTTCCAAACAGATTGACAGGCTTTGCGTTTTCAGGGTCCCGAACAATCTCCTCGAAGGATTACATCAAATGTCAAGCAGAACTTGCAGTTCATAAAGATATGGAAGGTATTTCATTCAACTTACGTGTCAATTTCATGTTTCCAGGTTATATTTCTATCTGACTCTTGGATCTAGAGGTTCAGAATCTGTACAGTGTGCCACCCAATGTCCTTTCTTGAATTAACTATAGCTAGTTGTTCAGTTGGAGCTTCAAAATCTCTTTGGTGAATTGTTCTGGTTATATTGACATTTGTCCCTGGTTATTGTTTTTTTGATGACATCTTAATCATTTAACGACACATCGTGTTTAATTAATTTTATTATTATGTATTCAATAAGTGTTTTCATCATGAATTGGT
This sequence comes from Iris macrosiphon, assembly GCA_036927795.1. Classification (NCBI taxonomy): domain Eukaryota; kingdom Viridiplantae; phylum Streptophyta; class Magnoliopsida; order Asparagales; family Iridaceae; genus Iris; species Iris macrosiphon. The sequence continues at coordinate 148,769,286 of JAYESA010000016.1, forward strand.
TTTGACCAGGTGATTTCTCCACTTGCTGGATAACTTTGATTTGTTAGAATACCTACATTTCCTCACTGTGATTGGAACTCACCAGAACTAACAGACTATGTCATATATTGGAACTGTACAGGAGTTTCAAAAGCAGAAGTCAAATACAGCTAGGCCTGCCACTAGTTACCGCAAAAAGAAGGCAGTGAAAGAGGAGCTTCCGGAAGATACTGAGCTCTATAATGATCCTACTACAACCCTCTACTAGTCAGCACTCCTCTTTATAGTTATGTTGAATACTTCGTTTCTTGAACTCATTACTCACATGCTTGCAACCAAATTTTTTTGGTCCTTGTTTAGCACAAACCAGGGTTTGGAGACTGCAATTCCAGTTCTTCTTGTAGATGGTTACAATGTATGTGGCTATTGGGCTAAGCTTAAGAAGCATTTCATGGAAGGAAGACTTGATATTGCTCGTCAAAAGCTAATTGATGAGTTGATTACATTTAGTGTATTAAAAGGTTAGTTCTACTCAAAATTACTGGAGTACCATCCTGTGTTTTCTCGGACAAACACTTGAATAGACCTGAACATAGATGATTAGTTTTGACAAACATAATTGTCGTATTATGGATGGGACAATTACAACACAATACTATGTTCTGCTATATTTGTGTTCACTATGTAATTTGCTGCAACCTATTTTGTCACTTGTGCAAGCTAAACAGAGGTAAAAGTTGTGGTGGTGTTTGATGCTATGATGTCCGGACTCCCAGATCACAAAGAAAATTTTGGCGGGTACGGTCTTGCGTCTCTTTTATGGTTTAGCTTGGAGTTTGGCTAATTCTTTCTTTTTGAAATTTATTCATCATCTTTGATATTAATGAGTACATGATTGAATGGTCCACTTTGCTTGTAAACAGTACTCATAGTGGTCTTGGGCATTAAACTTTTTTTTTCTGTAAACAATACTCATAGTGGCCTTGGGCATTAAACTAATATGAGTCATGTCGCAGGCACTGTTTGCACTTACATAGTTACATGAGCAATATTCCCGTAGTCATCAAGAATAATTTTCTAATACCGACCAACTGTATTACATTTTATATTATTTTCCACTTACATGAGAATAATTTGCACTTGCATGAGCAATATTCTAACACTGTTTATTACATTACTATTCAATTATCATTTTTCTTGGATTTTCTTTAAGAGCATACTAAACCTTTGAACTTTTGAAACTGCCAAACCAAAATCACTAGTGAAATGAGTTAATGCAACAAATTTCTAAACTTTCCTCAAACCAAAGTCTATACCTTTCTTAAGTTTCATAGTTGGTAACCCAAATTCTGAGAAAATAAAAGCTCCATATTGACAACGGTGACATGCTATACTCATCTTTCTTTTCTCTATTCTGGCAGGATTGATTTAATTTTCTCCAGTGAAACGTGTGCGGATGCTTGGATTGAGAAAGAGGTAATTTTGCTGTGTGGTATCAGGCTGTGATCACAAGTAACACTAGAACATTGTGGGGTCATGGGCCATGGCCTCTTCGTTTGCTTTTCAATACTGCATAATAAATGTCGTGTACTAGGACCAAGTGGTAGGAAGAATCATGACACATGCAAAGCTCAAAACAGGTCGAAGATGACAATACGGAAATTAAATGTCCTTAAGAAATGTAGTGACTGCCAAAAGGCTAAGGAAGGATGCAACATTGAACTTGAGAATTAGAATAGCTGGAGGTATGAGCTATGAAGTAATAGACCAAAATGATCAAGGTCAACTTCTTAAAGTAGGATCATCAAGCTCAAAGTAAACAATGTAAAAGTCTAAAAATTGGCAAAATACTTTAAAGTTTAAACTAGGCTTTATATTAATTAAGTCTTAGGTAAGCTACCAAATGAACTATAGGTTATTTGAAGTGTACATCCCGAGGATGCTAGATAATTTATCTGAACTAAAAAGATTGTTCTGATCTGCGGATGTTTAAGAGGTCAGATTTTTGTACACAGAACAAAAGTGGAAACCATTTAAACCGATGGTGAATATTCTTAATTTACATGGTGGTGTGATGCTATAGACTGATTTAAAGATGCAGGATATCATTTTGTAAAGAAAGGTATATCTTCGGATTTCTCAAGATTTCTAATTCAAACAATAGCTTCATATGTAGTTGATTGCTAACATGCTTTCAACTTATATTTTGGCAACGTCTTTATCCCAAAATTTTGGGGTCGGATGTTCAAGTTATATTTTGGCATAATCTTATTTATTTGCATGTTGTATCCATAATGTTTAATCTAACTATCACTAATTAAAAAAAGTCAACAATTTTCCTAATATCCTTCACTTTATCTACTATGCTTCAATTTTCGACCTCTACAAAGTACAAACTTCCTTTGTTGTGAATATTGTCCAGAATGGGCACATTTTAATATTTGTTCAACGCAATGGCCATCAAATTCTTGATTGCAACTTTCTTCATTTGTTTGTCTGTACAAAATGCTAAATAGAAATAGTATTATCCGCTAACAAACTTGGATTGAGGCTGTGGAGAAGGATAAGGTTTTTGTTAATGTTACATAGGACATAGCCCTTAATATAGCTGAATGGAAGAAAAATATCGAAATAGCCAACCCAATTTTTTGGGCATAAAGTCTTTCTTGTTGTATTCATATCATCATATAGGTAAATGACGATACGGACTAATCTTGAACAATATAACTATTTTTGAAGCATTGAGAAATAATAATTGCATAAAATAACGGTAGGTTGTTGTTTGCTTTGTTGCACATACACAAATATAACACGGAACATATGGATACAGAGACATGGACCTGGCACCTGTTTTGAAGTGTTCTAGTGTATTTGGGAGTGCCCTCCGTAAGTGTTTGAAATTAAGGACTTCTTCCAGTATAGCTATGCCAAACTGATGCTCCAAGATGACTGGTGTTGTTGTTTTCTGATAACTCAGTACACAAGGAGGTACCTCATCACTTTTCTGTTGTTTTGGATTTGATTAGCAGCTGACCTCTTGTTTACTTTATTGAAGATAATCAATCCATTCAATGATCAGATCAAGTTCTAGCAGACTAAGATGCAACTCTTTAATGCAATATTTTATTGTACTTGTATTAACGGTTGCATGTCCTGCCCTTTTATTTTGTTTTATTTTTTGTATCTTTGGAGAATATCAATGACTATGATATGCAGGACACTTCTCCCTAATTCAACGAAAATTCACTGTGTCCATCTGTGTCTGACACGAAACACAAGCCCATCCACGGCCTTAAGTTGTTTAGGTTCATACAAACTTGTCCACTTTAAGCATTATAAATATCACGGCATATTTTCGCAAATGTAGGATTTCAATTTTTTGGCTCATTTTTATACTTCGTAAGTTCCTTTATATACAAAAATAAACTTACTCTCATGTAAGTATCCATGTTAATAGTCACAAAGATACACATATATTGTCATGTTCTTGTTAAAATATTCACAAGGACCTTGTGGCTTGCCGTACAAGACACCCCGTGTTGGTTTTAAAGTGTGACACCATTGTACATGTCTACTTATCGTTACTAGTGACTGTGGTTTGCAGTATATTGCATTCTATTGTCATCAGGCTAGATCTCACTTTGTATAAATTTCTGATTATTTATGCACCATCCAATTATTTCTCAAAGTTGTATCCATGACATTTATTTATTATGTGTGGGCTGCGAGTTTCTTTCCTGATTTGTTGCAGCAGCCTGTTTCACATTTATGCAGGTTGTAGCACTCAAGGATGATGGCTGCCCAAAAGTTTGGGTTGTGACATCTGATATATGTCAGCAGCATGCTGCATATGGAGCGGTAGGCACTTCTGTCTATAGAGTATACTTGTGGAATTACTGATTGATCTTCAAGATTCTCGTTTTCATTTTACATTGCAGGTTATTTAAGAATTGCACAACTTCACATGATTCATCATTGACAAATTTCATTTAATCTGTTCTCTTCCAGAATAATTTATCATTTACAATATTAAGGGAAATACTTCACTCAATTGTCCCCTCTTCAATTGCCTCCTCAATCGCCCTCCTGTTCCTATGACAGGCGGGCCATGACAAACCTTAACCTTCATACACAGCACTTGGCCCAACTGTCGAAGATGAAGAGCACGGGCTATTGGGGAAATTCTTAAGGGGGAAACGATTTAGTAAATAATTGCTCGCATATATTACACTCTTGGAAGCACGGACATCTCAAAAATTGGTGTTTTGTCTGTGTCAAGTCATGTGGTGTCAGACCCAATTTGAACACAACACAAACACTGCAAAATATACTGACAAATTAAATCTGTACAATGTTTGTGTTGCAGTGTCCGTATTGTGTCATGTTGTATCTGTGTTCGTGCAACATATATTATATTGACTATTTTGGAGCATCCTATGTAAAGTTCTTTTGTGATACATTATTAGTTGATATCTATGTTAAACGGACATGGGAAAATTGTGTATGTATTTGTACCTGTATCTGTGTTTGTATTTGTGCGACATAGTTAGATTGATACACAAGAATAATTTTAGATTTCCCTTATAATTTTTAGCTAAAGAAAGTATAATACTGTAATTATCATTGTAGTGACATGACATATTTCCTTAAATTCTTTGAACTTTTTGTCCAAAACATCTTGTTCTTTAAGGTTCGCACTATCGGAATCGGTTTCGGACCTTCCTATGAGTTATCACTATCACCTATTTCGGATCAGAGTAGGATCGGAGTATCACTTTCTTCGTTTCAAAGAGCAGTCAAAACCAAAAAAAAAAGTATTTTAAAAAGCTAGAAAAATATTTGGTACATTTAGACATAATTTTATATATTATGTGTAGTTTCTCGTTAGAGTAATATTCAACTTTGTTGAATCGTTCACTCATAATAGATACTATTGTTTATTTATTTGCCTTTAGACATAATATAACCAAAGTAAATAGTTTTGAATGGAATAATTTTAATACGGATGAATGTTGTGAATTTATACATATACAACTTCAACAAATTGTAATTGTTAAAGTGTGTCAATAAGGAATCTTATTGACACAGTGTAACATTGTCGATCTTTGGCACAACCTAATCATTGTGTAGACACACCACTCTCTCTTTTTCATTCAATTTTCTCTCCCTAGTTGACTATGAAATGTCAGTATTGGACGGTATCGATACCTGTCGGTATCGGATCTGGACATGGCAAAACCGATGCCATATGGCCGGTACATATTGGTATCGACCGGTACTGCAAACTATAACTTCTTAGTCAAAATATTGGTGTGTTTAGACACATTAATCATTGATTATTATAATTAAATATGCTCTTCAATCTCGTGAACTTGCATGCATATGCACACTTCGTGTTACTAATATTTACAACAATATATTTTGTTAAAACTGGTATCTTCTCCTAATTCGGGAATGGAAATATTGTTGATATTTCAACATAATGCAGTAAAATCCTTCTATGATGTTGAGGTAGCTTTTAATATTTTACACAGTGCCCTCCTATAAATATTCTTAAAATGAGTAAGGAATGAAACCATTGAAAACTCCCACTCCAAATGAGCTCCCTCAACCACCTGGGAGAGAGATTCTCTGCTAATAGGTTTGCAAATATGCCATTAAGATAAAGAACGGAGTTCCTACGAGAAGTCTGGGCTCAGTCCAGAATGGAGGATTTCATTATCGAAGTTTAGTAGATATAACTCAGACAGTCATGCCTAGATGGGGGTAGGGCTGCTGACATTCTTAACCCTCCCAGACCCTACATCCCTACATAAGTGGGAGTCTCGTATCACTGGACCCCCTTTTAACTCAGATAGTTAAGCACTCAAATAATTTCATCAAGTTATACTATTATATTATTTCATGAGGACATCTGCAAATTGTTTTGTATTCAATGAAATATGTTAGTGACAGTATTTATGTTCATTCACATATTTTAGGGTGCTTTTGTATGGAGTTCTAAAGCATTGGTGTCAGAGGTGAGACAAGCCACCTGTTCACATTATATTGTACAGCTATTTATTTATTGTACATTCTTATACTTCATTCTTTTGACAAAAATATGGATGTCATCTTGGTGAACAAAAGCTGCTACTTTATCAACATTCTCTTAAAATAGTAAAGATGGCGCTCTGTAATTTAAACAAAGTATTTAAAGTTTAACTATGATAGTCAAACAAATAGCTTTGATGTGATACACTGTACAATCTACAATATATACATGTAGTTGAACATTTATCTCAACTAGCTTCTTGATCAGCATAAAGATGCGACAATTAAACAAGTCCCTCCAAGTTATAGTTCCTTCTTTTCAGTACAGTAGGAAAATTTTACATCAAAAGCAAGACATCCTCATAAATTAGTTCTAATTTCTAAGGTCTTCGGTTTGTGTTCCTCTACCGCATACAACACACCTCTTTATATAGCCAATGATAATAAAGGAAAATGATTGTACGCCAGTTGATATGGAATTTTGTTTAAATGTTGTCTCTCTTCACCAAATGCCTTTCACTTTACTCATCATTTTAGCACTAGATTAGCGGTGATACAATCTAATTACAAGTCATTGCCATCATCCGAGATTTTTCACATCAGAATGGAGTTGGCTACCGAGAATGAGAAAGCTCTACAAATTAGTTGGTTTTTATGGCTTTTTTTTCAACCTGACATCAACCGCCAGTGTTGTTGCAAAATACGTAGCCCAGGTAGCTATGTGCAAGAGAGGGCATTTTCATATAATCTAGAAATATATAGCCAATGATAATAGAGGCTAGTTGTCGAGTAGGAAACCACCACTTTGGTTATGCAGTTTAAGGCTTTAAGCAACCAAGAAGCAAATTTTCAAGTAGAACAAACAAAGTGATATCTCCCCCTGTATTGTTTCTGGTAGGTAAGCAGACTGAACTCTATACTTTACGCAAGGCTGCAAATATCCAATGGAAAGTTATTCCACATAGCAAACTTCTTAAATTGTACAGAATGGATGACTATATAGAAATATTATGTATTATTTGCTAAATAGACAATGATACATTTCATCTAGAATATTTATAATTGATTAAGAGTGAACAAGTTCATATTTGGTGTCCGGATCACGGATAATAAATAAAATAGAAACGAGATAAAATCGTATATCGAAATAATCAATTGCAGATTTGCAGAAAATGCTTCTTCGCTCAGAAAAGAAAGAGCAAAGAGTATTGTACGACCACTTGTGGAAGGATGGATCTGCTGGAAGAAGTACATAGGAAAAAAATGTCCTTCCTCGGTTCCTTGATTTCTTTTTGCTTATGCGTCTTCCGGTATTCAAATGTCGTTATGTTAGTGAGAGACTCTCTTTTTTTAGACCATGTGATTCACTAATCCCCTCTTTTGCTTCTGCACTAGCTCTTGCACTATATTGGTCGCTGCACTATCGCTTGTCTCACTTCGATATATCTCGTCTCTGGAGTATTGAAGAAAGCTACTGATAAATACGAATTCTAGTGAGTCCATGTACCAGGGTATGGAAGAATCTCTTCGGCTAGAGATAAAGAAGGTGCCATCGTTGGAAATATTTGTTTTAATATCTGCCCCCGTTGACAAGACAGAAAGATGAGAGAATTTGCTCTATCATGTAAGATCCTCTAACCTACCCCGACCACTATCTTTTGCCTATTTTTGTTTTCTTTCCTGTCTGGAAAAGTGGATCAAAGAAATGGAAAAGTGGATCAAAGAAATGTGATGGAATCCTTGGCCAAGGGAAAGACTGTATCGCTTTCTTTCAGTAGCTCTTTAGGTTTCCTAAGGATAGTGGTAGTTGGGGCAAATGTCGCTTTCTTCGCTCCGCGAATGAGAAAGAACTTATCGGAAAAAGACGTTTTTCTTTGCGAGATCCGAAAATAGAAAATGTTTTGCCTTATCTGGGCACATAGGATCAAATGTCAAGCAACAATTTCTTGGTAGAGTTTGAAGCAGCAAGAAATTTTTTAGGACTTGTTGGAGCGGCTGAGCATAACGAATCAAAACCGAAGGCAGATCAAGGTAGCTTGCTCCCAAGCCAAGTGCTTACTTACGTTTTATGTTGTAGTCGACCTTCCTACCAAAATGCCTCTAGAAGCTTCTACAAAGCTTTGCTCAGTAGCTTGCCGCCAAGCCTATAGGCGAAAGGCCAAAGGATGGAGCGTGCAAAGTCCATCGTTCCCTAAGTCAGACTCAACTCAAAAGGATATAGTAGCACACAAATGTGGCTGCCCAAGTCAGTCTAAACTTAATAAGCAAGCGCTTCATCAACAAGACAAGGATTTTGAGAACTTTCGAGAGTTGAATTTTTAAGACACGGGTTTCCGTTGTTATGACCCCTTTCTAGTCAATGCTTGTCACCTTAGAGTCTATATCCATATTCTTTTAATGGAGGTGGAGGCGCTCTTAAGCCCTTCTACTCTTTGACCTCCTCTCAGTCTGACAAGCATTGACTAGAAGGAAGCCATAACAACGGGAATCCATGTCTTCAGAAATCCAACTCTTGAAAGAAACCATGTTCGAGGTTTCAAGTAGAATATAACAAATATTTTCAAAGACCTTGAGGCAAGAATAGTTGGGGGGAGTCCGAGAGGGAGACTCTTCAGCAATTGATGTCTGCTATAACTCTGAAGATTGAACAACGAGGGCCTTTTTCGTTTCACTTCAAAAGCCAGTTTCCTAGACGGAACCTCTTTTCTTTGTCGTTAGTTGTGCTCCATCTTTGTTGACGAGATAAAATAGATCTAAGTTCTATCTTTTTTTTATCAGAGGTTGAATCGATCATCATCAGAAGAGTTAGGCAAAAAAAATGAGTTACAAACTTCCATGAAAGAGAAGCGAATGAAACACTTTCATAAAAATTCTCGTAGAATCGAACAGGGAATCGCAAGAATTATGAAAGGGAACGAAAGTTCGAAAGTAGCCGGATTTGCAGGATGGATTCCTTTGCCTTGAAACAAAGGTCTACATATATAAAAATGCTGGTTATGTTGGCCCCTCCCATCTATAGGCCTAAACCGCTTACTTGAAGTATAGATTGATCCACAAGACTTTTGGAACAAAATTGAACAAATATAATAGGATATGATAGATTTCAACAAGCTTTACCAAACCGAACGGAAGAAAAAAGAGTTGGAAGGATACGGAAGAGAAAAGAAAAAAAAAGTCTTAAACCAGTTGTACCGTGCTAACCAAAGCGGGAGGAAGAAAGACCTCAAATATAATGTACACCCAAATCTCCAAAACATCCACCAAAGAGTATCAGTTTACATATAACCTGTCAACTAATTGACCTCTTAAACGCTCAACAACTATGAACTCTAAATATGTAGGCCCCAACATATCGGAGTTTTTCTACCCGCAAAAGATTAGTAGTCAAATGATCGATTCATTCGTCAATCGCAGTATGCAAACATTCTTACTACTAGGTCATTGCAAACTTTTCTACGCCTATACACCTAGGATTGCCAGAGCGGTTAAATGCCATTGAAAAAGGTAAAAAAAAAAGGAGGTGAATTGTCTTTTCGCTATTCCTATAATATCTCTAAAGGTCATACCGCAAGACCACACTCTCGTTTTGGGACAAATAGCTTCTCCAAAACAAAAAAAGACGAGCACCCAACCTTTCTTTTGTTCTTCCTTTGGTTTGGCTCCACGAACGTGACACCTAGGAGTTCCACTCATATTCAAAAGGTCTCCTACTAACTCGTGCCAAACCCTTAAGAGGAAAAATAAATCAGTCCACTAACCGTACCTGTTTACCTTTTTCTAACTCGAGACTTCTGTCCCGTTTTATTGCCAACAAACAAGCAAGATGCATACATTTAACTAGGTATCCTATCACTCGATTATTGGAAATTTATATGAAACCTGAGGATAAACTTGTTCTAATTTGCATTAGATGAAGTTTTAGGTAGAAAGGGAATATGATAAGGGGAAGGATGAATGCAATTTTTCAACAATGGGTAGACATCCTATGAAGTTAACAAAAAAGTGGAAGGACACTATTCTACCCGCGATGGCTATTCTGACTGCTTATTCCTCCTGTGTTGAAGAGGAGAATGAGGATGAAGCTGCTTACCTGACTACTGCTTGGTTTACCGCGCTGATTGGATGACACTTGTAGTTGTAGTTCGACCGGAAAGCCTTTGCTATCATATAGTCCTCAACACTCTTTCATAAGACTCCTAAAACCCCCAAAAAGAGCTCCAGTTTTCGTTTTAGCAGGAAGTAACTTATTTGGAAACGATAAGTTGCTCAAAAGAGCCATACCCCAGCTAAGGGAAGAAGCTATCTATATTCACCGAACAGAGAAGACAGGGCTATTGCAGCAACAACTACAACTATGGAGATCCCTCCTACCAACAAAACCCAGACGTTAAAGGGATGTATCCTATCCTCTATCCTAAGCGCGATGGACGAGTACTCGCTCAAGCTCGAGTGAAAGTTCAATGAATCTGAGATCCGAGACGCTACACGCCTTTTATTAGTATTAGTAGGGCGAAGATTTTTTAATCTTTAACTGAAGGCGCGTGGCGGTAAGGCTTCACTAGGGATATCCCTGGTATGAGGGAGCGGTAGCTCAGGCCTTCCCTTTAAAGCTTGCAGTAGTACTGTTGCTCTAGTCTTTCTTTTCCTCCCTTAGTGCCCAGGTCCTCCTTTTGGGTGAGAGGTTTAATAATTCAAGTAGGAAAGCGGTGACCGCGAATGGCTATAGTTCGTCACTCGCGGTATAAAAAGAAGTCTAGTGTGCCATGTCAGACCTAGATGCCGAAGGAAAATTTGAGTAGGGGAAAGTATCCTGTATAATTTTTAAGGGTTTCTACTTTCTAGAGTGATGTTGGACCAGGGGTGCAATTATGATATCCGTAAGGATGGTTGCTATTGCTATGTTGCTTCTTCGCTTCTTCTGTCTCCATATGCTGGTCTTGCTGATCTCAATTATTATAATGCCTCAATGCTGTAAGTTTAATTCTGTTGATTACTCCTATAATCCTTCAGATGGTTGTTATGATTGTAATTGAGCTCCGGGTCAACAAACAACTTCATGATTGAACTTTTCAACTAAATTTCTTGATTTTGTTTCATTCCATGGTCGCCATTCTCTCTTGGTTTTGTTGCATTCTTGATTTTGCTTTTGAAGCTTAGACAGAGGTTTATTGGATTTCTCATGGTTTGATTTCACTAAATATTTGTAGATAAAGGCTTCCCAAAAGGAGTTTGAACTGATAATTAAAGAACACAGGTCTGCTTTAGCAACATGCAGCATTTATATTTACATTTAATTTCTATGTGAAGTAATGACAATCAATTTGGTTAATGATATATTCTCTTGTATGATAAATTACTAATAGTGGGTACTGGACTTTGGCATTCCATATGACGAATAAATTTTGCTTAGGTTTATTTCATTGCCACATGCTTTATAAATTCTAGTTCGACTTCATAATGTCGTCCCATTTGCTTTTTTAAAATGGGAAACCCTATTATACATTTAAAGTGTCTTATAGGACACAGGTTTGATGTGCAGCATATGTGTTCACTTTTTATTCTTTGCATGAGAACCTGTTTGGTGTAAAATTATTTTTAGTGACTAAATAATGCATTGACTACAGAGCTTGCTCCTTGGTATTACATTTTTCTAAAATTTTGTTACTTAGTATAGGATTATTGTGAGAGGTTTCCATTTCTTTCTATTAATGGGTTTAATTGTGATTCATATTGGGCAGCCACTGACAACCCCTCATTTTCATATTATGCCTTTTGCCATCCGACAATGGTGATCCGCCAGCGACACCCCCCACCCCCCACCACACTCTCTCTCTCTCTCTCTCTCTCTCTCTCTGTTCTCGGTATTGAACCCTTTCTACTAGTATCGGGATCATCAGTATCAGCTGTTTCGGAACGAAGTACCGTATTTTTGAGAATTGGAAAGTAATAACTATTAATAAATTATTAAAAATTTAGAAAAAAAATTATTTTGTACATTTAGACTTAATTTGAAGTATTTTTTTTATTGTTTCTTAGTTGTTTTGAAATTGAATGAAATAATAGTCACGATTGTTGATTGGTTTACTTGCTATAATTAAGTTTTCTCCATTTACATGCTTTTACAACCTTACTATACTTTTACAACCTTGCTGATTGTTTTTTTTTTTTCAATTTTTTCTGCCGAATTGACTAGGAAAGAGACCTCCAACATCTGTAACGGTAGCGGTCGGTATTAGATCGGGATATGTCAAACCGTATCGGTAGATACCGCAAACTATGCTCTCTCTCATTTTTGACACCAACCAGTCAACATTATAATTTTACCCGTCGATGTCAGAGACAAGAAGAGAGTGGGAGGAAGGAGACAGGAGGGAGGCCTACTGTGGCTCGCTGGTGGATTGGCCAGCCACATCTGGTACCGAGTAAGAAGGAAACAAAAAGGTTTTAGCAATTTTGTTGTTATTAGGAGCTTTAAGGCAAATAGATAAACCTTTCTAGTTTCTAACACCATACCGGTGGAAAATTTTCAGGGGCTTAAGAGAAGTTTTGAGGATTCTTTACAACTAACCCAATAGTCGAGGGTGATTAACTGCAGCTAACCCCTAAAATATGATAGATGCTAGTCATACTCATAGTAGAAGATTACTACTTGGTTGAGTCCTAAACCATAAATTTTGTTGGCAAGCACAACATCTATATCCTTTGTTCAAGGCATATGCCAAGCAAATGCTGATTCTCCATGATATGTAGTAAAAGTATGTGTGAATCTAAACCATGTTTTGATACCAAAATTGATGCGGAATAAATGCGAGGTTTAAAATCAGCAATTAAATTGAATCGAAGCAAGTCTCATTTAACTCTTTGCTAGATACCAGATAATTCCTAGGTTCCAATATAGATGATTATATAAACTAAGAAACCACAAGCTAACATGCAAATCTTAGTTGTTCATAGAAAATTGAATAAAATCTTACCACATAAATCATGCTAGTTCTCCATTTAATATGTAGGATGATAACAAGTTTCAGTTTTATATTTGTAGAAACATTCAAACTTATTTGTGGATCAACAACTATTGATAGTATATTAGATGTAAATGCGCATATATATATATATATATATATATATATATATATGTATATATATATATATATATATATATATATATATATATATATCCTTTGTTCAAGGCATATGGCAAGCAAATGCTGATTCTCCATGATATGGAGTAAAAATGTGTTTGCCTACAAGCAACTTTTCCGTAGGCTGTACTGCAATATGCTCTTTTATTTGAATCGTTCATCTTGCTCCCAGTTTGAACCTTGAAATAAAAATGTCGACTTAGCTGCAAGAAATCTAACACTCTTACATGTAATATTTTGTTCCATAAACCTGCAGGTCAACTTCCATGCAAGGGAAACTACTGCAGCATAATCTAGGCCGTGAAGTAGTTGATGCGCTAAAAGATCTGAAGAAGCAGCTGTCTGAGAAGTAGCAGAATTTGTTATTTTGTTTACTGAACCATTATTTTGTGGAGAGTAAACTTAAACATGACTTGATTGGCCAACCTGTACAGAAGGAAGAGGAAAAATAAACAGGGACAAAGAAAGAGGATGTTAAAAAAACAAGTATTAGTTATCACATTTCATCTAATCACTCACCCCCCGCCCCCCCTAGAGATGTTGTAAACTAGTTTTGTACTTCTCCAAACCATGTTTGTATGATTCTCCTTGTAATAACCTACTTGTAAAAAAAAAAATTTAATCATGTGTATATGAAATGGGGATATTTCTGAATTATTCAAATGTTCCGTGCATGCCATTATTCACCAGTCTTCTATTTTTCCAGAAAAACCAAGCAATTGGATGCAAAGGAAAAATCTAACAAAATCACTGAATGTCTTCAAGCATGATGCAAAAAAATTATCTTTTGATCAATGATTACATAAACTGATATGTTGCTTGTACTGAATTCTCCGGACTGGTGAAATCAGGTTATGCATACAACACTTGAGGCTGTGTTTGAATGGTCTTTTTTTTATGGAAATATTTTGATCACAATTTATTTACCCATGTATAGTGTTCGAACGTTAATGTTTTTTTTTTCAAAAAACAGTCATTGATCCTATTTTCAGCAAACCCCAAGAGATAAATTTGATGGAATTTTGTTTTCAAAAGTTTGGGGATCACTCTCTATTCGAGCTCCGCCTGCGACCTCCCCCCAACTTGCTGGATCGATGTCGCAGCAGCTGCGGATCCCATCGAGCTTGACACGCTGAGTAGAGCAGACCTCGACAAGAACTCTTACGTCCAGCAACCGAGACTGACTGACTGACGTTGAGGCCGACTGCTCGAGTAGCATCTCAACTGTGTCGAGCAGATCCGCCGGCCACACCCCTTTCCGTCGTTTGTCGCCTCCAGCTAGCTCCCGAACCTCGACGAGAAACTCCCCGACGCCACCTTAGCTCCACCCGACTCCTATGGAGTGTTCACCATCCTCAGAAAATCCTTTCCAGGAACCCGTGACATCTATATAATCTTCATCTTTTCCTTCACAATTTTCAGTCATAACAACTTTTACGTCTCCGCATACCCCTTCACGAGCCTCAAGCCTCACGAGAGCAGCCTCCACAATAGCCCTCTACTTGATGGCCATCACTGCAGCTGTGTGTTCACAGCTAATGCACACACATAAGGCTTCATTCTTTATATGCCAATGTACTGCTAGGGTGGTTGGCTCCCCTATATAATCACAAGTTCTTCTCTTTTGCAAGTGAGACGAAGTGATTATATGCTACGAGATGAGAGTTAGCAGCACCTACGAGAAACAACGAAATGTTGTTCGTTCATGCACTCCGAGAGTCGAATTCCTGTCCGTGTGAAGGATGACAAATGAGCATTCCATAAGTTCTTCTCTTAGAACTTGCTGGTTACTGGAAGCAGATCGACGAAAATGGTCGAATCTTGCTTTGAGCAACGATGATCTTTATCACCCCAACGGGCTTTAACATCCTTGTGGCGGCTGATGGGCATACAAACATGCTTTCTCTTCTATGTGTTACTATCAACACTACAATGTCTACGTATATATCTCATTGAGTTGATATGCTTTCCATGGTTATCCATTTTCTTTACGCCAGCAACATAACTCAAAAGGGTCAGACTCCTTTCTTATACCATTCTAAGGCAAAGCGGTTATGATGATATAGTAGTACCGAACAAGATTGCTATAATATCCAGTCTAAATCATATATTCCACTATCTTGCATTTTCAATGTTGCAGCGGCAGGTTACATCTTGAAAACTTATTCTTCTTTAGTGTTACCTCTTTTATGTGAGAACACTCATAGATGTTCTCTATTTGTACACTCATAGAAAACTTATTCTTCTTTAGTATAACTGGGGAAACATATTTTGATATCTTAATCTTTGGATATGTATGTAGCCAATCTAACTTTACCTGCCACTTTCATGTGGTGCATATATCAGTAACTAGGTATCTAGATATTGATAGGATGAGTCGTTCTATGCTGAAGTTTCATTTCTTCCATGTTGATAGTGGTGTTAAATCGATCACGGATCTTAGTCTATATATGATTCATAGTTTGAAGTGCCCTGCACATTCCTAAATTACTCATCGATTTGTCGTCTTAATAAATTCATGAGATGGTCTGTGGAGTTGAGCAAGACTGCAGAACAACTGCCACGCATTTCCTCCCTCCCTAGCCCACCTAAAATTTGTCCTTATGAATTCTGATGTTGCGATTTAGAAGTATGGAAGTGAGCGTTTATCATCCTGTTTTTCTGTAATATTGAGAGATCCAGTAAGAAGTCGCTTTGAACTTGATGATAAAGTTTCTGCCTTCTCCTATGAAACATTAGAGAATTAGAGTATACCTGGTATTTATAGCATATTGTACATCTCTATGAGTATCTCTATCAGTCAGTTTTGGTGGTTTAGTATTAGAGTAGAGACTTTTGAGATATCAGAAAAAGAAATGAGAGTGATATAGTTTTATTATTATATAGAAATTAAAGATTAAAGTTTATTTGGTCTGTCAAACAACATGATTCTAATTTTCTACTATATTATAACAATGATAGTTGCACATTCAGTAGGCAATTTCCTGTAAATATGCTCCATACAATTTCAAGGCCATGAACTGAAGGGAAAACCAATTTATGTTTATTGATAAACCTGTAGGTATCCTCAGATCAAGGAAAATAGAACGAAGTACCATTTAACCAAATATTAGAAGCAGTGCAATTGCCATTTAGATCGACGGAAACAGAAAACAAAATACCAAAGAAAAACACATCAAAGCCAAAGGAGAACAGGACAATATCAACAAAGTTAATATGAGTTGGATAAAGAGTATGAAACTGTCTTTTCTTTTCTTTTCTTTTTGCTTCTGTTTCGCTATCAGTATGAAATACTCTTTTAACTTTAGCTTGTTCAATTTTAGACAATAGTCCATATATTTATATCTACACACAACACGATTGTCCTTTTCTCTCATGGTGACCACTGTCTTTGAATGACTTTGTAAAATGATGATGCCATGTTAATATATTATTATTTGTTGCTTATCAGATTTGGTTATGGTATAACAGTTAATATGACAAATCGACACACAAATCAAACTACATTGCGTGTCCATAGGCCTAACACGGCCACAAGCTCTCAACTCGAAATTGAGGAAAGTGCTCCAACCTCATCTCAAGTTGGATCCCAAACCAAAAACAACCCGAGAAAGCAAGTTAGATGGACCAAACATGGATCAAGTACTAATGAATGGCCTTCTTGAGATATTGCATGCCAGGCCAAAACGAACCAAAAAAGGGTTCAAGACCAAGGTTCACAGTATCGGTATTGAAATCGACATCAGATTCTTCCTATGAGTATCGATTCAGCGGTTTTAGATCAAAGTATCGAATATTTTGGTATCAGAAAGCAAATACTTATTAATAAATTATTAAAATTTATTTTTTAATACATTTAGGCATAATTTTAAATATTTCATGTATTGTTTCTTAATAATTTTGAAATTGAATAAATAGTAGTCATACTTGCCAATTGGTTTACCTAGATAGATAAGTTTTCTTCTTTTACATGGTTTTACAACTTTACTATACTTTATAACCCTCGCTAATTGGTCTTTTTCTTTCAATTTTTTTGCCAAATTGATTGAAAAAATGGCCCCCAATGTCAGTATCGGATCGGTATCGGATCAGCACATTCCAAATTGTATCGGTATCGGCCGATACTGCAAACTATGTTCAAGATCGAGGAATTTACAAATGTTGAAACGCTGTAGTTTTCTCACTTTCAATACATTTAAAATATGAGTATGTGATAGATTATAGACAAATGTGGAAAGCATGTCATGTTTTCGTGTGTGTTGACAATGTGAGGGGTAGATTGAGGACGCTTAAAAGGGATTGTGATGATATCACGGGATCGTTCAAAACTTAGCAGCTTTGGGTTGGACTCTAGCGGACGAGTTTCAGCAGATCCCATCACTTGGGAGACAGATATAATATATTTAGGTAAAATATTAGTTTATTCTAAAAATTCTATGTTTCTAGCTGGACTTCTCCATAGAAAACTTTCTGATGGTAGACATAATAAGTTCATGGTTCCTGATGAATAATATAATGTCTTTTTGTAATTTAGTTTTCTATGCAGCATAAGTGAACTATTTCATTTCATCTGCCAGAGATATAGAGTTTGCAAGCTTGACCTTGAAGTAATAGAAAATTACACTTTGACATCTGGAGGCATCTCTGCAGCAAGAGATTGCATTAGCCAATGTTGAAAATTTATTCTGTTGATCATAATTGTGGCTTTTTCTTCCAGTTTCAATAAAGAAAATCAATACATTATTGTCTGGTAATGTTAAAGTTTCTGATCTCTAGTGATTGATGTAGATGCTCATAAGTTTACTGTGGTCTTTGTGACTGAAATCAAGCATTGCTAAGTTTGAAGGTATTCAAATTGATAGATGAGGATGCTATAACTGTGCCTGAGCCATCAATCAAGGGCAAGTAGCGTCTTGGCATAGATAGACCATTAAATTGAATGGAGTTACAGACACATTACAGTGCTTAGTTTGATGAACATGAAGTTGTGGCACCATGGTCTGTTGATAGGGGTGCCAGCAAGCAAGCTATTCTGTGGCTAAATATTTGGCTCAATGTTGTACTTGGAATAAGATCAGTTGATTTTTAAAATTTGTGTATAATTGAGCTTCAAACTAAAGTATGTGGGGGCCTGAATAGAACATGTTCGACTATGCTTTGATTGTGTGATCTTGAAAGCTGATTTTTTAAATCATTTTTTCTTTTTGAAGCAAGTGTGTGATTTTGAAAGCTGATCTTATCCTTTCATATTGAGGTTATTTGAGTTTCTTACTATGCAATTCTAATATGTATGTAAATTGTTATATTTGAGGTATATTTGTAGCTGGTTCTGAACTGTTATATTGGATGTATTATTTTAACAGAAATCTGATGAAGCAAAAATGAAGGAATAATCATGTCTCAGGTACTATGATTTGCTTACGGTCTTTGATCGAGCGGTCTCGGACGATATTTTTTCCACGATGAACGATGGAGGATAGAGATTGTGTATAGAAAACACAACCAAGTCATTCAACAACTTCGAATCGATCGGTGCAAGGGGGTGTCCCACGATGACGAAACCGTGCAAAGTCAATGGAAGATGTTGACTTGGCCCTAGTGAAGATAGCGAAATCCTCCGAAATGATCGTCGTTGCTTTCGAAAAACATGTATCTACTTTTGAAAAACAAATGACACAGAATTACGTGTCAATGGACAAGCACTCTTGAAAAAGCAAAAAAGAAATGGTCATCGACGAAGGATACATAATAGATTTGATGAAGTGTTCGAGGGAGACGAAAAATTGAAAAAATTCTTTCTTGAGATTAGGGAAGAGGAGTTCTAGCAATCATGGGAGTATGATAATAAGCTTAAGCTTGGACATGATCCCTTGTTGTTAATTTTTTAGTATTTTACAAATGGATTTGTTGGATATGTTTTACTTTGTTGTTGACTTTATTAGTATTTCAAAGTTGTCTTGACTTTATTAGCATTACAATGATGAATATGATGGATTTGATTAAAAAAAAATTATTTTGAACTCATTTTGGACTTTCTTATTTTTATTATCGATTTGAAGTTCTTGGAAAACGTAAGTTTTCTTATTTTTAATATTCATTTGAAGTTCTTGAAAAATTGTAAGTTTTTCAATGAAAAATATTTAATTTTTCATGGAAAAAAGTGCACTCAAACAACAAAATATAGTTTTCTATGAAAAATAAATATTTTTCTTTGAAGATAATAATAATCAAACATTTAAATTAAATTTTGCATGGAAATATATTTAATTTTTCACAAATAAAAAATAATTGTAATCAAACAACAATGCCATTATGAAAATTTTCAAAATTCCATAAAAAAATTTCTAGTTAAATAATTCTGTTAAAATAATTTATTTTTATCTTGCAATAAAAAACATCTGATTTTTTTTTTTTTTTGAGGATCTCCTCTTCCAGATTCGGAAGAAATATTAATCCATCCAAGTCATTTATAAGGTTTTTAACTACACACATAAACCAACAATCATATGGCGAGGCCAATTTATGTCCCTTGCCATAAATGAAAATTGGACCCAAAGTACTGGAAGAACAAAGCCACCAGTATTTATTTGTTGCGGCTGCAGCAAAGTCACACGAGTACTCCATGATACGTCAGCAGAAAGTAGAATGACCTGCTGGTTTTCTCCATATTCATCAATGCCATGTATGTACATTTATGCCCACCTCCTCCACTAATAGGTAGGGTTGAGCATTACTCCGTTTTCGACCGAAAATTGAATCGAATTGAACCGAATCGAAGATTTGATTCGGTTTAAAAAAAATTGGTTCGATTTCGATTTTGAAAATACTAAATTTTTTTATTCATTTTCGGTTATATATATATATATATATATATATATATATATTAAAAATAAATTTATGTATATGTTTTGAAGTCCAATTTTGGACACAACTTTGAAATAAAAAAAAATGTATAAAATTATAATTTTTAATATAATTTAACAACGATCTCAACTTTGAACATGATCCATTAAACAATAGCAATAATCCAACAGAACAAATCAAATAGCTTATTCGGTTCAGGTCGGTTTGATTTTGATTTCAGTTTTGACTAATTTCGGTTCAGTTTCAATTTTGAATTCCTAGAATTTTGGTTTATTCGATTTTGACTATTTCGATTTAGTTAAACCAAATGCTCACCCTACTAATAGACATCAAAGCCACAAACCCCAACTCTCATTCTCTTGCATAGAAATAGATGAAGAACTAAGGTTAAGTTTGGTTCACGGAATCTGGATCTTGGAAAAAAAAAACTTAAATCTTTTTTGTATTTAAATATCAAAGAAAATGAACAAACAAAAAAAATTTTGATTCCCAAGGAAAAGAAAAATATCAGGAAAGATATTCCTCCACTTAGCTGATGGATTCACTTCTCTGCATCAATTTTTTTTTAATAAAAATTATATTTTTTTAAAAAATAATATAAAAGATAAAAAGATTAATTTTTTTTCCTTTTCCTTTGGCGAACCAAACAGTTCCTAATTCTTTCAACTTTTGATTTTGTGCTTAAATCATTTATATTGCACAAGGATCGATGGCATAAGTTGCCCTTCGATATTTTTGGTCCACCGTAACTGCTGGAATATGATTTGGTGCAAATTATTTTGAGTCATTACCAATTTGGTGTGTTTGTAGGTTTATTTATGCTGAGAGCATCTCCAATCCTATTGTGACTATGGGAGGAAAAAAGAAAAAAAAAGAAAGTTGTTGTCACAAATGACAAAATTTTATTTAAAAATTCTTCTAAATCACAACTGTCAAATAAATTATGAAGCTTATTTCGTACAAGTTATAAAAAATATTATGAAATTAATTATCTAGTTCTAGAGACAATACACTTGACAATATTTTTATCTTCATATCATCAACTTATGAATAAAATATATTAGAAAAATAAAAAGTTGTTTTAGAAGTTGACAAAAAATAAGTATTTCAATACTTTTACTTATTACATTGGAGAAGACACATTTAGAAAATGTGTTATCTTGTGGCTCATATCACATATATATTACAAGAAAATAGAATTGGAGATGCTCTAATTATATATATATATATATATATATATATATATATAAAATGAGAATTAGAAACTGTTTAAAATTGAGTCGTTTAAGTCTTTTGTAGATCTTCCATAATTTATTACAAAAATTACTATTTTATTTCTTTATAATATTATAAAAAAATTAAATTGTTTAACAGATTATAATTTAAATATATTTGACTATTTAAATTATTTTTAATAATGTTATAAAAATATTTATTGCACGTGAATTTACGTGGAGCTGTAACTTACTGTATAGTAAAACAATGTATCGGAGCACAATAATGACAATGAGGCACTCGTACACAGGAAATGAATGGCTTGAATGTTCTTTACTTGCTGGCTAGGGCCCTTTGAGTGAATGACTCTCTCTCTCTCTCTCTCTCTCTCTCTCTCTCGTGCTTATTCATTCATTCATTCAATCAAGCATCCCAACTGCATGTATTTAACCATGATGGCCATGTAGGCGAGGGCATTCATTACGTTGTACGATCGTATGCCATGTTGCATGCTTGTACGAACAACACTGGTTATGCTAATGGCTCTACAACAATATTTCATGCACGTAAAAAACAACATATTCACATTGTTTTGTGGATTTTATTAGCATGTGTCATAATATATATAAGGATAAGTGTTAAAAAATAATTAATATATCAAATCTGTTATTCGACACGGATGCACAGTCGGTGCATCCGTACGGTCGAGAACAACGGAGTTGTATGGAGGAAAAAGACGGAACGATAGGGGAGGGAGGACATCTCTGGCGTCGACGGAGGTCGGCCGGCACGGCGGTGACGGAGCAGACGGCGGAAGACGGCAGAGTAGTAGGAGCCGGAGGATGATGACGTCGACGTAGGAGGAGGAGAAGACCGCAACGGAGCCGGATGGGGGGGGGGAAGATTCCGGTGGTGCGGGGGGGGGGGGGAGGGGTTGGTGGTGGCTGCGGCACCGTCCTCGACCACGCGGGTGCACCGGCTGTGCACCCGCGCGAGCCAAATATCTTTTTTCGTTAATATATAGCCTTTTTGACTTTGAAAATTGTTATCAACATCTAATAAACATTTAAAAAAATTGTAATGAAAAAATGTCATCAAAATACAATAAAATAAATTTTTAATGCAAATTTTTCGGAGTGGGATTTTCTAACCTATATGAAGAATATTTCGGAGTGTGATGAGAAAAGTATTGCTCAAAATCTGGTATCTGATATATGTCTATCGTTGTAAGGATGCAGGACCGGCTCAAGGCTAAGTTCGACAAGACTTCGAACTTGGACAACCGTCCTCTGCAGGGGCGGATCCAGAAAATGTAACTGGGATGGACTACCATAAATTTATGTGGACTAGAAGTGAACTAACCTATATATATAAAAAAATTATATGAAAAATAAAGCAAAATTTTTTTTGGTGGGCTGAAGCCCACCCCAGAGACCCTTTGGATCCGCCCCTGGTCCTCTATTTAAGACAATCACACAGGTTCAGCGTGATCCTGCGGGAAGTCGGGGTTGCGAGAAGAGTCGGCCCAGTGAATTGGGTTGTCCTATCCGGAGCTAAATTTGATTGCCCTTTGCCTTTGACTCCAAAAGAAAAGATCAAAAAATTAGTGACGAGTGATAATGACAACGATATCGAAGTCTCCGTTTTTGACGACGTCATAGAGCTCAGATTCCGAGTTTCTCTCCTTAAGCTACTCGAGACATTTCTAGTGGAAACTAATTAAAAATATGGTCATGTTGGATTGAGCTAGTTCAACAGACAGAGAGGAGTTTGGGTGGACGGACAGGACCGACCACTAACCAAATATGATGTTTAGCGACTGTACTTCATTTTTTTAAAGAATAGTCACTACACTCTTCTTTAACGTCGCTGATTTTTATGATTTAGCGATATTTTTAGCGACGTCCCTAACGTCGTCACTACCATAATGGTTCAAATCAGCGAAGAATTTAGCGACTCTGGACAACCACGTCGCTAATACTATTGAAATTAGCGACGTTCTTTAGAAACGTCGTAATACGTCGCTATCAGCGGCTGTATGCGACGGTTAAAGACAATTTTTAGTATTATGAAAGATTATGTCGCCTACGAGTCGCTAAACGTCGCTATATTTTTAAAAACAACGACGTTTAGCGACTCAAACAATTATATGTCGCAGGATATTTAAAATGTAGCGATGTTTAGCCATGTCTCGAGCGGACGTCGTTAAATTACTAAATATAGGGTTCCCTCGTCTATTCGACTTTTTATTTATTTTTTCCAACTTTTCGTTTCCCGCACGCCCCTACCGACGATCCATCCTCCCCCGGCAACCCTCTGCGGCTCCGGTGACCCACCCACCTCCTCGACCACCTCCCTCGTCCCCCACCCCGATGCGACCGTGTTCGCCTCCCAACCCCAACACAGGCGACCCCAGACGCGGCTCCTCCCCTCCGGCGTGATCCTCCTCGTCGACCCCTCTCTCAGGTGCTCCTCCTCCCTTCCTCCCGGCTAGGTAAACCCTAACCCAGACCCGGACACAACTTGGACACACACACACATACTGGACACAATCAGGACACATGGACACACACAGAACACAACTCTAACCCTGACACATGGACCCGAACACATGGACACACACATAGGACACAACCCTACATGACACGATTCATACTAATGCGGACACATATATAGACACACATTGACACGGACAATACGAACACATGTGGACACACGTGGACACAGACATACATGGAGACACACCCTAGTTAGTATCGAAGTTTGGTTGCATAATTAGAAAATTTGATTGTACTAGTGTATCACACACATGGACACACATAATACAACACCCACAAATATGTTATATAGTTGTTTGATAGGATTTTATTATGAATTTAGTATCATATGTTGTTGAGTATCATATAATTGGCTTGTGAGTATAGAATTGTATGTGTGTGTGTGTGTTCATGTGTATGTGTGCGTGTCAAGTCACTACTAAATTTTGTCCAATTAGCGACAGGATGTTGGTTTATATGAGAAGTGCAGTGCACACATGATGTTGGATTAGCGACGAGATGTTGGATTATACCTTTATACTTCATAGTTGTTGATTTGGTAAGTTCCTTTGATATTATATATATAGGATGTGGTCGAAATATTAGATTATATGAGAAGTGTTGCAGGTAGTGTGGAAGAGTGGAAATTTGGTTATGACACGACACAGGACATGACACAGACTATAATCCAAAACCGAGACACGACACATACCCTAACCCTATCTGAGTTAATTAGACGCAGTCTTGGGTATCAAGTGAGGTGTTGTGCAGTGCACACTTGTGCACAGTGCAGTGAGGGTGTGTGTGTGTGGATATCTGGTGCTGCGGACACTAACCATATCCTAATTCTAACTCGGACACACACACACACGCACACGGACACTAACACTAAGTTAAAATTGACAAGCACGGTCTTGTGGATATAAACTATAAGCGTAGATATCAAGGCTATGAACCATTTGTCCTATCAAGTCGGGTTTAGCTCGTGTACTTTACAACTTATCCTAAACGAGGGACAACGAGGTCGGATTGGTGGACAGTATGCAAGACTAAAGCTAGAAATACCCTTGACGTTGACGAAATAGCTTATCAGGAGGACGGGCTACCTCTTGTAACAAATATTATAGATGTGGACTCAACGGAAGTTACTCATTACACGACTAATAATGTAGAAGAGGTAGAATCGAAGATAAAGACGAAGACGAAGTAGATGAAAGTGAAGATGAGGAGGAAGAGGACGAGGAAGGCGAACAAGATAAATTTTCTGAAGATGATTGAAAATAAAATAAATCTATTTGGACTTGTGACATGAATTGTATTTTGACTATATAATGTACTATCAATTTAGACTTGTGACACTACTAGTTATTTACTGTGCAATTATATTAATGCTGTGAGATATGCATAACATTTTGCATAACATGTGTGGATATTTATTGTATTTTTTACGACAAGATTTTCTCCTGACTCTGTTTGTAATCCCAATATTTCGTTTTCTTCAAATTTTACTATATTATTTATATTAAATTTATGTTAATTTATCGGTGTTGAGTGTTCCACTGAAAGGGTCGGCGAACCCAGCGAATTCAATGGAGGGTTGCTCCGGGTCTATTTATATAAATTATGAATTCATAAACTGCAGGAAGATTGGTTTGGAAATAATTTTATATTCTATTTTTTATTTTTTTCATTGAAAATTTAGCGACGTTTAGCGACATTTATATACGTCGCTAAATGTGTTGCAAAACGTTGCTAAACAGAATTTTTTTTTAGCGAAGTTTAGCGAAAAAAATACGTCGCTAATTTAGCGACATTGCGTCGCTAATATGAAAAATATTAGCGACACAAATACGTCGCTAGAAAACGTCGAACGTCGCTATAGCGACGTTTTGCGACATTTTTTCTGTCAGCGACTAGCTTAAACGCGACTTCATTGAAACGTTGCTAATTACGTTGCTAAATTCTTTTTGCGACATTTTTAGGCCATTTAGCGACGTTTTCAGACGTCGCTAATTTGACTTATTCTGGTAGTGGACCTTGAGCTCATGGGGGACCCGATGCGAACTTTTAATATGAGCCCCCCCCCCCCATACATAATGTAAAAAAGAAGGAAACCCCCCCCATACATAATGTAAAAAAGAAGGAAACAAAAGTAAAAAAAAAAATGTCTCCACAAAGATTTGAACTAGGATCCTCTTGTGTACAAGTTTAACTTGATAATCACTACATCACAATTTATTTGTGATAAGAAGGACCCATGTTACATACTAGTTCTATTTTGGATACAAAATTATTTATATATTCAAACTAAATTTTATTTTGGGCCCTCCTGGCCCATGAGGTTTTGGACATGTCCTCCAGCCTGTCCTAGGCCAGGTCCGGCCCTGTGGCCGAACTGCGGAGGCTCTATTGTGCAAAGAGACGGAGACTTAGGGATCAGAGGGTTGCCCTAACCAGAAAAGTTGTCCAAAATCGATGGCATGTCTGACTTACCCCAGAGTCGGCCCTGGTTGCGAGTAACTCATAAGGACCAGTGCACAATATAGACCAAGGAGCAACCATAATTAGCTTTGGACAGGACAACCCAACCCCGTGGGGCGGCCGGCAGTGCATGGATGGCAGCCTGAATGATGACAACCGACCTTCTCAAATGTTGTGTGGCTCTGCCGAGTCTTCTCATTCATTCTACAGATACGTTGATGTACGTCCTCGCGAGTGATCGAAGGAAACGTCACTAATAACTACAAAATAGCCCTTTTAAATCAGATTGTCGACCATAACTTCACGTTGTCATTTGCTTGGACAAGTTGTTAAGTTTACGGTCACCGAAATTGTGATAAGAAAGCAGGGAGGGGATGTGAGCCCAACGATTGGGACAAAATAGGTGTTTATTCTGAATAATAGGGCACACAACGCTCAGACCGACCAAATTGTCCAGACCACTTGCTTCGCTTGTTGGTGATGTAGGCACCAAATTAATTGTTCCGACAGAGGTTTAACTCCCTCTCTTTTCTTTTTTTTGCATTCGAGTGGATAGACAAAGGATAATGTTGTGGTTAATCCTTTTTTTTTTTTTAATTATTATATTAAAATATTTAATAACTAAGTATCATGAATATTTTGGTTTTGCGATAACTTATTATTATGTATTTACAAACATTTTCATGTTTATAACAGTTGAATCTTGTTTAAATCATCTAATCTTAATCGACCATTCAAATCAGTGGTTAAGATGAGATGACTTAAACAAGATCCAACGGTTGATAACATGTGGATGCTTGAAAATACAAAAAAATCGAAGATGTGGAGGATTTGATGGTTAAGATTAAAAGATGTAGATTCTACCACATTTTAATCTCAACTATCCAATCATATATATATATATATATATATATATATATATATATATATATTCTCAACAACAACAACAACAACAACTTGAGTAGCTAGAATTATAGTTTAATTTAAATTTTGTGCAGGTCAAATATGATTGTGCTTGTGGTTGATTTGCTCGCATTGGAATCTAAATCTAACACTGAGGAGGGGTGGTCCAGTGATAACATGACAAGGAAGGGAAAGAATAGACATATAGGCTTCGAATTTCAGAAAGGACAAAAATTTAATTAAATTATGGAAAAAGATATCTGTACGAATAGTATATTATAGGTTATTAAGAAGCTTAATTCACGGACAAGGCCGACTTGAGCTCGTAATTAGGATTCGAGACAAACTTTCAAAATAATTTTTTTTTAAATAATATAAAAAAAAAAATAAAAAAAATAAAAATAAATAATTTTTGTGATATATGATTTTTTGTATGTTGATGCCTAAACCATCGAGACGCCGCCCCTGTTCACAAAATAGACCACTGGGACCAGAAAAAATGGACACTTTGGATGTTGCTAGAAAGTGCTACAACGTAAAGTTGGAAGGAGAGCTCTCCCGTAGTTGTCACTTCACTCCCTTTCTTAATTGAAGAAAGGTTTCAAATGTCAAAAGGATGCTTGTAGAAAGGTTTCAAATGTCAAAAGGATGCTTGTAGAGTTTCTGTGTGCTTCTCCGACCCAACTTTGTGTGGGGCTCAATGATCCTATGCATACTTTTATCACTTTGAAGAGTCGGTGAGGGGATCATGGGATTGGACCTGAATGAATATTGAATGTCAAGGAAATGGAATGGAAGATCAAGACCCCAACTTGTCATTGAGTGATCACGGGTTCCTTTGACTCCGCAGCCTCAAACCATATATACGCATGCATGCATGCATGCATTCATGTTGAAAAATCTATTCTTACAACTCCCGGCTAACCTCAATCTCTCCTACGTTATCATATCATAGTTATCGATGGAGTCCAAAATTTACGAATATATGTTATGTGTTCACCATTTGGTATGATACAAATGTGAATTTTGGTTAGTGGCATACGTGACATCCATCCACTATATACCGTTAACGCTAGAGTTTTTGAAAATAACCTATTAAACAGGAAGTAGTCTTTGTCAGTGCACCACAATTGTAAATTCCAAAAGAATTGCTGATTAAATATTAATATTTTAACATGAACTAATTACGAACTTAACACCTCGGTTCGGTACACATGCTCTATCGGCACTTCCTTCAGCAATCTAAGTGACTCATGTGCACCCATGTGCACTAGTATACTACATTCTTATTGGTCCACGTGTGCATTGGCTCATGTAAAAAATATGAGTCTGTGGCTTATATCATTTTTACATATATATATATATATATATATATATATATATAATAAGAGGTTATTGTGTTACAGACTCCTGGGCACCTGTATATGCACCACACTTGAATCGCACTTGTCCATCACCAACTCACCACTCAATTCTCCCAAAGAAAAATTAAATGGCGTCCATGAAGCTCGAACCCGCAACCTCCTGAATAATTAATATGCATCGATCTTAACCACTAGACTATACGTCACGCCATTTACAATATATATATATATATATATATATATATATATATATATATATATAAGTTTATTCAAACCTTCCATGTTGGAGGGTTCTGGATATATAAGCTGAAGAAGTCATTTCCGATATTATAGTAGGTATGGACATCTACCATGAGGTATATATAATAATTCTTATAATAACACAAATTCAGTCAGTCGAGTCAACCGTGGGTATAAATTCAAATATTAATTAGGTGAATTATGGAGACCCAAATACAACTTTTATATAAAAGTCAATCCATATATTCCAACTCACTTATTCTAATATAATAACCCTAGTTCGAATTTCTAGTCCCGTCCTTGAATGTTTATAATAAGGAAAGTTTAGACTTTGGATCTCGAAAAAGTAATAAAATTTGTATTTGGATTTCCACAATTCACACACACACACACACACACACACACATATATATATATATATATATTCGAAAGAAGATAATTTTATTCTGGTGCGAAGGTCTACAAACTCAATCCGAAGATCTACAAATCCAGTCCGAAAGCTACATTCCAGACCGAAGATCCCGTACCAACACTGCAACTGCACCACATCCGGACCGTACTGCACTGCATCCGAATCCAAGTCGCACCACATTGCACCCTCCTTGCTTAATTCTCCTACAAAAAAATTGAAATACTTCCCCCGTTGCTCAAACTAGCAATATGCATCACTCTAACCATTTGAATATATATATGAAAAAAAAATTGTCCGTGACGGACTAGAACCCGACTTAGCCCTAAGATGGCTCCGCTTTTATAAAAATTAAACTCATAACTCTCACCAAAACTCTAAATTTTGGTACAGTACCAACATAGTATTATAACAATCCAAGTTTCAAATCTCATCTTTCAAAAATTCTAAACGAACTTACAAAAAAAATTATGAAATTTTTTGACTTATCTTCAATTTTTTTTAAACCATATTTAAGGGTGCATTTCACAATTTTTGCATAATGTATATGTTCTTCCACTTATGACGAAATTCGTCAAGTCATAACGGTCAACCCAAATTTTTTTAAAAATTTGACAAAAATCTCTCCCTCTCAAACACCCCTCCTCCACCCTCCCGTCCCCCGTCGGCAAGCTGGCGCCGCTCCCCGCCCCCCTCTCCCCCCTACCCGCCACCGCCCCCCCTCCCTGCCCCCTCTCCCGCAACAGCAGCAACGAGCCGCGGCGAGCGGCTGCACGAGCAGCGCGGTGAGCGGCGTGACATCGCACACGAAGGGGGAGGAGGGGGGCAGTAGCGTGGATGGTAGCGGGGAGCGACGTCAGCCTGTCGGTGGGGGCGGGGGAGGGAAGGAGAGGGGGGGTGAGTGGGAGGGACATTTTGGTCAAAAAATTGGTCAAAGTAGTTGACCGTCATGACTGGACGAATTTCGTCAAAAGTGGGAGGACATGTACATTATGCAAAAACTGTGGGGTGCACCATTAAATATGATAAAAAAAAAGTGGAAGGTAAGTCAAAATTTCTCAAAAATTATTGTCACTTAAATCCAGTTCTCGCGGTCTGCCCATAGAAAAAAAATACAAATAGTAACCATGCGCAGGTTCCATGCCACGGTGAAAGCTACACAGCACCGAAATGCCATACACGGCTTGTTTGATGCTAACGGGGCCACTATCGAGGAGGCGGATATGATTAGTGATGAAGTGACCACTTTCTTCCAGGAGCTTTACAATCAAACCCACTATCCGGCTATCTTCCCTTATTATGTGTTTAAGAAATTAGTTACGGATCGTGGTAATCAAGTATTGCGGCAGCCTGTTACTATTGATGAGATTGAACTAATTGTCAAGAAGGCGGACCAGAATAAATCTCCGAGGCCGGACGGTTTTGACGTTGATTTCTTCAAGAACCACTGGAGTTTGCTCAAATTTGATATACTGGAAGCTATCCGAGAATTCTTTGAATCGGATAAACTGCTTAAGGAGCTAAACCACACTTTTGTGGTACTGATTGCTATGGTAGAGGGAGCTTCCTCTATAGGGCACTTCAGGCCTGTTGCGTGCTACAATTTTCTGTATAAAATTATCACTCATCTGATGTGCGACCGGATGCGACCGATTATGCAAGAGCTGATCTCTCCTAACCAAGCTGCTTTTATCAAATGCAGGTCGATCTCAAATAACTGCTTGCTAGCCCATGAACTGGTAAGAGATTTTAAAAAGCAAGGGGGATACAAAGCTTGTCTCAAATTGGATCTTAGGAAGGCTTATGACTTGGTCAACCGGGACTTCCTATGCCATATTATGTTGTGCATGGGATTTGACACCTGATGGGTGGATAGAGTGAGGGAATTTGTCTGCACCCCCTCTTTCTCGATTCTGATCCAGGGTCAGCTGAAAGGCTTCTTCAAGAGTTCTAGTGGTATTAGACAGGGAGATCCGCTTTTATCCTACCTCTTTGTCATTGTGATGGAGTTTCACTCGTGCTTGATAGACGAGGCAGTCATATATAGAGGGAGATATCGCTCTGCTGTTTAAGAAGACAAATCCGGTTGTTTCTTATTTGATTTATGCGAATGATCTATTAGTATTTGTGGAGCCTTCTGATAGGTCAATTGGGGCTATTAGGAGGAATTTGGACAAACTAGAAAGGTGGTCTGGCTTACAGCTGAACAAAAATAAGAGCCAGATGTTCCTTGACAGTACTTGTAGAGATAAGAAAACTTGGTTGGGAAAGATGGAAATTTTTGAGGGGGCACTTCCGGTTAAATATTTAGGGCTGCCTATGTCTATCAACCATGCCACTTATGCAGATTGCGAGGGCATCCTAAACTACACTCAAGCTAGATTGACGAGATGGCAGGCTCATATCCTGTCGTTTGGGGGCCGGATAGAACTCACCAGGACAGTCATTTCGGCTATTACTTTGTACTGGCTCCAAGCTATCATGATCCCTTTAGCTATTATTTACAAGATAGAATGTATGTGTGCTAATTTCCTTTGGAAATGAGAAATTCATGCGATCGGTTGGGAGGAATTGTGCCGGCCCAAGAAAGATGGGGGCATGTAGGGTTGAGGTCGCTTACTATGCTTAGGAAAACAACATCCTACAAGTTGTTCTGGAGATTCCTCTCTGTTAAATCTATCTGGGCGGATTGGATCAAGGGGAGGTACTTCCCTAAGGAAGATTTCTGGTCTGCTAAGATCAATAACAACTTCTCGGTGACGGTTAAAATGTTCATGGGGTTGAGGAGTTTGGTTAAACCTAGAATTACTAGAGTTATTTATTCTAGAAATCCGACTAGTTTGTGGCATGATTCTTGGATCAACTATACCAGCCTAATTGATAGAGAGTGATGGCACGTATACGAGATAAGGGGATCAACTGAACATGTTAATTGTCTTATCCAGGAGGGAGGAGGGAGCGTGGAACTTACAAGGTCGGTTGATAGAGGCCGCTCATGCGGTTGATATTCGAGATGTGGAGATATATAGACATGTTAGGCACGGAGGATTACTGGATGTGGGAGGAAATGGATAAAGACAATTTCTGTTTTCGGAAGGCCTTCAACCAAATCAGGAACAAGAATCCGGACATGTACTGGGCAGAACTGGTTTGGGCTAAAGGAGGAGCGGTTAAGAACCCCCTATGTATATTTAAGATGATCTGTAACCGACTACTCACTAGAGACCGTCTGAGCAGGTTTGGTGTGGACTGCCGGGATAAGAAATGCTGCTTATGTGGGTATATGGATGAGATCAGGGAGCACATTTTCTTTTACTGTGACTTTGTTTTGGAGATCTGGAATAAACTTTGCAGATGCTCTGGACTTCCGGCTACGCAGAATATGGACCTTTTGTTAGTCTTGAATGAGGTCAGAACTCAAAAAGGTAAAAGATCAGGAGCATATATGCGATTACGGATGATTCTAGGTACGGTGATGTGTCATGTGTGGGAGGAACGAAATCAACGTATCTTTGAGGAGCTGGCTACCGATATTATTATTGTTCAAAAACAAATACAAGCTGATATAGATATTATAAATCCAAGATGAATTCATTTTGTGTCTTGGTTGGGATGATAGTGTTGTAATATCTTGTTTTGATTTTCAATAACATTTAAGTTCTTCAAAAAAAAAAATATATATATATTTACTATATATGACTTTAACAACAATGAATAGTACTACACCTAAGAAAACAACTCTCTGTAGTCGCTGTGACCGACAGTGGTCAGTTGGAAGTAAGCGTACGGTAATAAAAGGATGACCTTTAGGTAGGAGGGATGAGTATGAGTTAGTAGAAAGCATACATAGAGGCAGTTAAAAGGAGGGAGGGAGGATCAGGATGAGGTTGGGTTGAAACAAACAGTAGATAGAAAGAGAGCCAATCACATTCATTTGGCTGCCGCCCACCTGTCCTCTTCCATGACAAGTCACCCTCCTCATTTCAAACTAGCTCCTGCCTTCCTTGAGTTTTTAGATTCAGCTCTCTTATATTTTTCACCTTGTTTATGTAATTTTTTTACTTTTAGGTCTCTTTTTGATTTACGGAAAAGAAATCAATTTCTTACTCTCTTTTTTTCTTTAAAAAATTACAATTTCTACTAATTTTTTTTTGCGACGTTTGAAAATACCCAAAAAAATAGAAGAAAAATGAATACTTAAAAGTGAAAAAGTGAATCCTTGGTTGAATGGAGGAACAATTTTTCTTTCTAATTTTTTTTTTCCATTATAAATCATTTTTCTTTCCTTTTCAATTCCTTTGACTTCCAAATATAGAAAATAATCACTTTCTTTTTTCAATCTCACGCTTGGAGACATGAACCTTAACAAAGTCGAATGGAACAAGAGAATATACAACCGGCTCCTAAATTTTAGAATAAAGAATTTGTTGTTGTTTTTTAGATAGGTTTGACATCATTGGTGATATTGTCAAATGCTTTGTTTGTGATCTATATATATTGTGAGGCATTGAGTTCTAAAGGAATTAACTCATTTAATTACTACCAAAACCCTAGCGATCTTTCTACACTCTATGATCTTGAAATATGTACTGACTAATTTGTTCCTAAATACCTTCCAACTTTTTGCAAGTTTTTGCAGGGATTTTTTATACCATTCACTATTTATATTAGTAGTTTGCTACAATGAACGTTTGACTCCTTAGCAATCGACAATCCTTATGGAGATGCTAAAGTGAAATATATAAATATATATATATATATATATATATATATATATATATATATAATCCGCATGAATAGGACTCGAACTGCCGAACCCCCCTACAATGGCGACCTGACATGTGACATGTGGGCCAATCCGCAACCAAAAACCTGCAGTCCAAACAACAGCACCCTTTGGTATATTTTTGCAGTTTACTGTTAACAGCTAGGGTAAATAGGATATTTATACTGCAAAAACTTCAACATATATAGTAGTGACAAAATTAGTAGGAATAGCAACTTGCAAAATATATGTATATATGTATCTATTTGAATGAGAATTATTGCATAATATAGAGCTAGGTAGCAGTACATAATGTCACTATTGGTGCTGATATCCATCTTAATCTCAGTAACTTGACCCACTTGCAACCTGTATATTAGGTATACATATAAAGTGGTGAAGTTGATGGATGAAGAGAGTGATGAATCTAAAGACCAGAAGTAGTACTAGGCTTTAGCTAGGTGGTGGTGGTGCTCTATGGCAATCATGGCGACAACCACCATGAACGGCGCCGGGAGACAAGGCACGGACGACGACGACGACCACGAGAACGACGTGGTGATGCCCGGTTTCCGCTTCCATCCCACCGAAGAGGAGCTCATCGAGTTCTACCTCCGTCGGAAGGTCGAGGGGAAGCGCTTCAACGTCGAGCTCATCACCTTCCTCGACCTCTACCGATACGACCCTTGGGACCTTCCCGGTTCGACCCGATATCCCTAATTTTATCATATTTTTTTCTCAATTCTTTGAAACTCAAGTGTCTACTATCAAGATCCACATGTTACAACCTTGTGTCAGGACCTACAGGTCAAGAAAACTAGGTAGAGAGTTTCTATGGGACGAAGTCTTCCAAAAGATAACGGAGTCGTACAAAGGTTCCCCAGACATAATTCGAAGAATTGGGGGTCCTCCCCATGGTTTTATCAAGATCAACATATATATTTTTAATTGAATGCTCAAGATCTAAGACATCAAGTAGAAACATCCCTGGAGTCAGAATTAATTAATAATCTTCAGGTGTTTTATATGGTACCAGTGATATCGAAGATTCAAACTTCTATGTTGCAGTTTTTAAACTACTAAAATTTGAAATAGTAGTGATTGATGAATGATCATTAGGCCGTTCTGGACTTCTTCTCCATATGAATGAAAATTGCTTCTTCACTATCCACCACACCATGCACTTTCTCCCTCTCTCTCTCTCTCTATATATATTATCACTACTGCGTTAGCTTAGACCGAGTCTGGTCCAGAAATGTCTAGTAAAAACAAACTGCAGCCGACACGCCGGACCGATGGCCGACAGAGGACCAAGCTGACTATATATTCGGACAAGTACATAGAGCAAGCGAGCATCTCGCTCGCTCAGCATAAGGAAAAAATTATTCAGTGAACCTTGATTCTTCTCCATTTAATGGCCTAAAAATTTGAGAATGGAAAGGAAAATCAAGGCTGTCAGTGCATCATGCGCTCACTCATCATCAAGTGGAGAAGAATCGGGGCTCATGGCGAGCTAGCCCACTCTCCAGCATACGGAGAAATTTTGTACCAAAGTTGACATTCATAAATATGACTTGGCATAGAGAGAATATATATATATATATGTCATGTAACCAATATTGATCCATATTAGTACTAGGGAGGATTAGCTAGCTAGGATTTGTAAAGCACTAGATTCAATGGGAGTAGCAGTAGTAGTATATCAATTCATGAAGTTCATGTGATGTTATGAGCTATATTTACATGTTTTATGCAGAATATAGTTTAGTCCATCAAATATCTTCTTATGCATATATGCAGCATTGGCGGCAATTGGGGAAAAGGAATGGTTCTTCTACGTGCCAAGAGACAGGAAGTACCGGAACGGTGATCGTCCGAACCGCGTGACGAGATCGGGCTACTGGAAGGCGACGGGCGCGGACCGAGTGATCCGCGGCGAGGACTCGAGGTCCATCGGGCTGAAGAAGACGCTCGTCTTCTACTCCGGCAAGGCCCCCAAGGGTGTCCGGACCAGTTGGATCATGAATGAGTACAGGTTGCCGCACAGCGAGAGTGTTAGGTACCAGAAGGTAAGTAATTACTAATAATTGGGTCTACTTCTTCAAGGCTTCATCCAATTTTTTTTCTTTTCTTTGGGTCCATCCATTCTCTAGCTAACATTTTTTCGATTTTGGACCAAGAATCGAATCGAATCGAATCGAACCGAACCGAACCGAACCGAACAAGAGATTCGGTTCGATCTCGGTTTTGGGTTTTGGTTTCGGTCCAAAATCGAAAATTAAAAATCGAATAAGACTTACACAATTATTAAATATCCTCAATTTTATGATTTAAAATGCGTATATTTCTGTATATATTTTGAAAACAACAACTCTATGTATGCATGCCTTTTAGAGTCCAACTTTGATAATTTAACAACTATTCTAATTTTTGGTCCAACTTAAAAACAAACAAACATATATATATTCAACCATAATTTCAAATCTGGGTTTGTTCGTTAAACAATAAAAATAAAACAAACGAATAAGTCGAATCGCTTATCGTTCAGTTCAATTTCGATTATGACTAATTTCGATTCGATTTTGATTTTAAATTTTTATAATTTTGATTTATTTGATTTGGGCTGAAACGGAATAAACCGATCGATTCATCCCTATTTCTTTGCATGGCATTATCAGGCAAACATTTGCTATATTCTTTGCATCACCTTCTCTAGTTAACATTTGCTACTTAAAAACATTGTTCCATTTTTATGCTGTCTAATAGTATTTCAATTTCCTCCCATCTTCTTAACCTATTCTGTTTTGCTAGCAATTAATTTGAGAATTTAATGTATACATTCTAAAATGTCTATTAACCACCCTTACAAAATTCTACTTACATAGATATATACCTTATTCGATAGAAGAAAAAAAAAAATTTGCCATAAACATTAACCGTGAACATTTCATAGCATTATGGATTTCCAAAAGTCAAAAACACTAGCAAATTGATAACCTATGAAGAAGCACAACACTTGGTCTGGCTGTGGTTGCTGCTTTTTAGGAAATGACATATGTTTTACCAATAAGTTTATTTTAGTTTAATTTTTAAGAAAATTATATGTAAATGGACTTGGATATTTTTACTTAGAAAATACTACAAAATAGGTACAAAAATTTCCGTCGCTATTTTGAAATATTCCGTCACTATACAATACGTGACGAAACAACATCCGAAAATTTTCGTCAATAGTTCATATGTCAATGTTCATTTTTCTTCATTGGTCCATCGCTGGATATACTAATCAGCGACGAAATAGATACTGATGTTTCTGTCGCTACATCAACGACTAACTTAGGGATATCTCTGATACTTTTTGTGTATCAGACAGAAACTGTATCATAATAGCGATTAAAAAATTAGTTTGATCCGTCGCTAAGCAGTTGCTATTCCGATACTGATGAAATATTTTCAGTTTTTCGTTATTATTCAGTCGCTTATCCATCACTAACTTAAATAATGAGTAACTTAGGGACTATCTCTGATACTCTTTGTGTATCAGACAGAAACTGTATCATAATAGCGACTAAAAAATTAGTTTGATCCGTCGCTAAGCAGTTGCTATTCCGATGCTGATGAAATATTTTCAGTTTTTCGTTATTATTCAGTCGCTTATCCATCACTAACTTGAATAATTTTTTCCATAATCAAATATTTTTTGTAACACGATATATATATATATATATATATATATATATAAGAGGTAATTATGTTACATACTCCTGGTCCGAAGGCCTACAAACTCGGCCCGAAGGCCCACCACATCCCGGCCCGAAGGTTCCACACATCTCGACCAATAGGCCCGTCGCACTTGTACCGCACTTGCGTGCACCCATCACCAACTCACCACTTAATTCTCCCAAAAGAAAATTAGATGGCGTCCAGAAATCTCGAACACGCAATCTCCTGGATAAAATGCATCGGTCTTATCCAGTAGGCTAGACGTCATTTGCTATATATATATATATATATATATATATATATATATATATATATATATATATATTCAAATATCCATAACCACACACATTTTCATATATATCCAATACATGAAGATAAAGGCACACACATGCATCCATATAATATCGAACATAGTACAATATAATACTTAGATCTAATATCCAACACACAATCATATCCTACATTATACAACAATAAAATAACGCTGAAAATGAATACAAGTATGAATACAATTACTCAAAAATACATCACAAACATTAGCCTGTAGGTAGAGTTGGTGGCGGCGGCAGCATTTGCTACTGACTACGCATGAACTCCAGTATAAATGTAGTCAAGATCTGCTGCATGGAGTCGAAAATCACAGGAGCTAGCAGGATTAGGAGCAACTAGAGCATCAGACTGAGTGCATTCGAAAACATATAGGAAACATCAAACATGCAACAACGAGTATATGGAAATATATAATTTTCCGAAGCAAAACTTGATAAATTTAAAAAAAAAATGGAAACAGGAAACATTAAATATGCAAATATATATAATTTCTAAAACAAATTCCTAGTTCCTATCTCAAACATTTTTAAAAAATTGAAAAAAACAAATGATCAAGGAGGGGTCGGAGAGGAGGGGGTTTGTTGCCGCCGTCGTGCGTGGTTGGGAAGGAGTGCGGTCGTTGCCGTGCGCACTTCTTCTTCCATATCATTTGCATGTCAACCATGAGAAAAATAATATTTAGTCCGCGGTCCGTGGCCACATTTCGTGACCGCGGACCACGTATCATCCTCCAATTGGTCTTCTTATTTGTTTGGGAGCCCATAACAAAAAATTCTGTCAGTTAAAAGCTGACACGTTGTCCGCGATCACGGACTATAGTCAAAATCCATGTAGCAGCGTCCCATCCATAACTACAAATAAAACTACTTTCTTAAAATAGGGGCATTCAATAGTTGTTAGTAAGCACAGCTACTGCTTAGTACTCTATACAATGAAACCCTAACGCATATTATTGTTATTTCTTTCTTTTCCCCTTTTCTTTCCTCTCCTTCTTCACCTCTTCTTCTTCATTCCCATCTTAATCTAACATATTTGTATCTTTAGTATATAACGTACGGCGATCAGATTTTTCTTTTTCTTTCTGAAAATAACATTTTCATTAATCTCCTCCTTGCTCTTGCTGCAGGCCGAAATCTCGCTCTGCCGCGTCTACAAAAGAGCGGGCATCGATACAGTACCTAACAATAGGTCATCCAGCTCCACCAGACAAACTACTGCACCAGCTGCAGCCCAACGAACATCATCAATATCAAGCTACAAGAATATAAATGTAGGAGCTGGAGCTGGAGACTCCTACTCCTCTCCATCGTCGTCGTCGATCGGTAGAGAAGATCACGACACCGGCAACAATTTTGGCTTCCTCAACGCTGCAGCATCGGTCGATGACATGATCACTACAGTTGGATCAGAGCTCAATAATAGGTTTAATGTAAGCTACAACCAAAGCCAACAGCTCCACTACCCTAATTTGCAACCTGCACCACAACCCCAGCAGCAGCTTCCACCTCTCAACAACATGCAGCTTCCTCTTCCTGCTGCTGCTAGTGCTGCTGCTGCTCATCATAAGCTGTGGGAGTGGAACATCCTCCCGGAATCTTCTGGAAAGGACTACAGTGGTTTCGAATGATTAATGCTGACGTACATGCATGATACATAGCCACTTTCAATTTGTCAGCATTATAAAGTAAATTAATTAATGTGTAGCAAACTCTGTTCAAGTAAGTTATATCATATAATAATTAATCTTCTTTTTCAAGAACACTCAGTACATTCTCACATGCATGGACACTAGTCTAGTGTTTTGACCTTCTGACATGAAATGGTGATCGATGCCTATGATGATTGGAAGACTGGCAGAGAATGCTGGCTAGTTAGCTGGAGGAGTTTGGAGAGATCTAGAGGAGAGTACAAAAGGAACATGCATGTCTCTGGGGTGGATATACGCATGCATCATATATAACAAGCAATCCTCCAGTCAATTATATATGTATGTTACTTGTCATTTATTACTACTACTGAATTCTTCTTCCGTATTTTCGTTCCTAATTTCTTTGCCTGGGATTTGTGTCAATTCATACCAAATTTGGAGGCTTATATATGTGTGTACTGATCACTGGACTAGTCTCATAGTTGCAAAAACTTAGTCTGGCTGTTACATTCTTAAACCACAAGATTTAAACACATTTCATATTGTCAATCTTGTCTTTATATCATAAATACTAAAACATAACCATTGATTTGAATAGTTCAAATCAACGGTTAAAATTATATATATATATATATATATATATATATATATATATATATGAGAAAAATTTTGCATCCCCAAGTTATCAACCGTCGGAACCGTCGGATCTTGTTTAAGTTATTTAATCTTAACCATTGATTTGAATGGTTTAAATCAACGGTTAAAATTAGATGACTTAAAAAAGATTCAAGGATTGTAAACATGAAGATGTTTGGGGATACATAATAAGAGGAGATGTTGATTATGTATATAAATATATATATATATATATATATATATATATATATATATATATATATATATATATATATGTGTGTGTGTGTGTGTGTGTGTGTGTGAGCGGATCCGGAATCCCGTCGCTCCTGACCGTCGGATCGCATGGGCTCCCCGATCCGATGGGAGAGGGGGGGGGGGGGGGGGGGTTGCTTCGCTGGATTCCAGAGACGGATATCTTGATCCGTCCCCTCATATATATATATATATATATTGTTGGAAACGAAAGTGCGGAAACCGTTCCTCAAACCAAAGAGTACCTGCGAGAGAACCGAGCAAAACGCACAAACCAAAAACGTCAAACACAAATCGCAGACACAGAGATTTTTGACGTAAAAAATCCTTGTGGAAAAAATCATGGGACGATCGGAGTCCAACCCTGAAAAGCCTTCACTAATGGAATAAAAAATACACCGACTCCTTACAAACTTCTCACCGATCCAAACGGATCACCATAGCTCTTTTGGAACAGAAAATAGATTATAACCACGAATAAGAAAGACAATGAGAAATACCCGAAACTGATCTTCTTCTTCGAAACGACCTTCAATCCTTCTTTCTCCTCTCCAATGTTGCAATGGCACTATTGCCTCATTTTCTCTCCTTGTTGCTATTTTTTTTTAGAGAGAGAGAGAAATATTTTAGGGTCAGGAGACACCTATATATAGCCTCAAACCCCACAACTAGCATTCCTATTATAAATAGGAATATCCAATCCAAATCCATTGACATATTCCTATTATATGTAGGAATATCCAATCCATGTCCATTGAGATATTCCTATTATATTTAGGAATATCCAATCCAAATAAATTGAGGTTTTCATATTATATGTAGAAATACTCAATCCTACTCCGGGATATTTTTCACATAGGTTGGGAACCCCACCCACTCCAACAAATCTTTCCCTTCACAACTATGTGGAGGGGGTCGTCATCCCGATGATCCGCCGGTAGTACTCAAACTTTTCCCTTGGTAGAACTTTTGTGAACATATCTGCTCCGTTGTCGTCTGTATGAACCTTCTCAAGCGTCGCTTCCTTCTCGTCAACCATATCCCGTATCCAATGATACCGGGTATCAATGTGCTTGGACCGGCTATAAAATATCTGATTTTTCACAAGGTGAATAGCTCTCTGACTATCGCAAAGCAAAGGATACTGCTCCTGCTTTAGCCCAATTTTCTGCAGCAGCTTCCTTATCCACAGCAACTCCTTGCAAGCCTCTGTCGTCGCAATGTATTCTGCCTCTGTCGTCGACAAGGCAACACACTTCTGTAAACCCGACTGTCACGATACTGCTCCACCAGAAAATATCATCACATAGTCCGAAGTCGATCGCCTCGTCTCTACATCTCCAACCATATCAGCGTCGGTATATTCAACCAGCTTTGGCTCGTCACCACCAAATAAAAGTCTCCAATCGGCGGTACCCTGAAGATATCATAGAATCCACTTGACCCCATTCCAATGTACCCTTCTAGGATTGGAAGTGTACCTGCTAACTGTGCCGACTGCGTGAGCAATGTCTGGCCTCGTACATACCATAGCATACATAAGACTCCCCATTGCTGAGGCATATTGAATTTGCCTCATATCTTCCTTCTCGTCCTCGGTAGATGGATATTGCTTCTCAGTGAACTTAAAGTGAACCGCAAGGGGGTTACTCACTTTCTTCGACCCGTCAATCCCGAAACGCTGAAGTACCCGGTGAATGTACTTCTTTTGGGACAAGTGTAGCAGCTTGGACTCTCTCTCTCTCTCGGCTGATCTCTATTCCAAGAATAGTCTTCCACTACCAGAATAAGTCAAAATAGCGACGCCCAAAAACGTCGCTAAATAACATAAAAACGTCGCTAAAAAATTTTAGCGACGTATTTAGCGACGTTTTCATGCAGTCGGGAAAAACCAAGTCGCCGAAAGGAAAAACGTCGCTAAACGTCGCTATGCCGACGTATTTTAGCGACTTTATTGTGTCGCTAAATTTAGCGACGTTTAGCGACTCCGAGTCACTAAATAGCGACGTTTACTAAAGTCGCTAAACGTCGCTAATTAGCGACTTATATAGCGACGTAATAGCGACGTATTTAATGACCTGGCAGTACTGCCATGTCAGCAATTTGCGACGCACAGCGACATATTTAGCGACGTTTAGCGACGTCTTTAGCGACGGCTAATTGGACGTCGCTAATTAGCGACTTTTTTAGCGACTTATAGTAACGTCGCCATACGTCGCTAAACGTCGCTAAATACGTCGCTAAAGTTACAAAAAAATTAAAAAAAAAACCTGAATTTTTCCAAACTATTATTCCTGCAATTTATAAATTTCTAATTTAAAATATACCCGGAGCAACCCTCCGTTGAATTCTATGGGTTCGTCGACCCCTTCGGTGGAACACTCAACACCGGATTAACAATATTGAATATGAATAAAAGTATCACAGTCATACAATTAATACACACAAATATTATAGACAGACAATAAAAGTTTTACAGTCACAGGCATAAACAGCATCACAGTAACACAAAAAGGGCATAAACAGCATCACACTCACACAAAATGGACATAAACAGCATCACATAATATATAAGTATCAGAGTATCACAGTAACACAAAATGCATAATATATAAGTATATGAAACATTATAGTATCAATCTCGAGAATTTCCAAAATGGGGCAGATACCAGTCCCTCAAATACTGCGCATAAGCAGCGTTAATGTTATCAAGCTCCGCTATGGGTGCTGGGTGACTGGAACTCCCCGTCTGAGATACCGCCGCGATAGGTGCTGGGTGGCTGGAACTCCCCGTCTGAGATACCGCCGCGATAGGTGCTGGGTGACTGGAACTCCCCGCAGGTGGTATCTCTTCCTCCTTAACAGTAGTCGGCATCACTTCCTCCTTAACAGTAGGAGGCATAACTTCCTCCTTAACAGTAGGAGGTGTCGCTCTCTTGGGTGCCATCTGGTAAGATAGATGAAAACAAAGAATTAGCAAATTGACTATGTAGCAGTATAGATCATTCTAAAGTAGATTATAAAGCTTTATGTATCATTCTAAAGTAAGATAGATGAAAACAAAGAATTAGCTATTGGAACGGAAGCATAATTTAATTAAATAGCACACCAATTAATATTAAATCACTAAAAATAAAATAACTATACAAAATGACAAAATTATCCTCATCTAAAAATGTGGGGGTGACACTAACCAATACACCCACTGACACTGCATTACCCAACTTACACTAATTACTTAACTTTCAACTGAACATCGCATCATCCAGGCCCCCCCCCCTTTAGTCACTTCATAGTTCAATATTACCACCACATACATGCTATCAAGATACACACCCTCAAACTTTCTCACTTGTCATTTACTACTGCCACTGCTAACATTTTTGTTAAAATTTCATCACTGAACTTCTGCTCTTCTAATTATCAGATTGCTATCAAGATACACACCCTCATACACTCACACACCCACAGGCACAAGTATCTCATCATCCTTACAACACTTAAGTCACTGCTATTGAGCAGTGACTCTCCTCCCCTTAGTACAACTCGAGCACCAATTGGCTCCCTCACACAGATACAACAGCAGTACCAACTACCAATACTTCCCCTATCTCTTGCGGTGTTGCTCTCTCTCTAGCAGTGCAACATAAGTTGCAGCTGTTACTGATACTTCATAGCCCGACCACAGCACAGTGCTGCCCAACCCTGTTGTGTAAGCACCAAATGATGTGTACTGATATGTGCATATCACTCTACACTGCTATCACAGCTTCTATAAGCTAACCAACACACCACTTATTCCCCCACTGCCACATACACACCATTAGTCACACAGGCACCTCATTAGTTAAGGGACACACACACACAACCACGAAAATACACACACACACACACTCACACACACACACACACACACACATATATATATATATATATATATATATATGACATCTACAAAAATACATATATCATAGCCTCCAATATAACACAAACACTA
Organism: Iris macrosiphon; assembly: GCA_036927795.1. NCBI lineage: Eukaryota > Viridiplantae > Streptophyta > Magnoliopsida > Asparagales > Iridaceae > Iris > Iris macrosiphon. Next base: position 148,813,804 of record JAYESA010000016.1, read on the forward strand.
GCATTTAAACAAACACTTAAAGTGTATAACTAGAAAATTATGATACACATCCATTGAGAAGCCCAAAATCCTAAAGCCCCTTAAAAATCAACAACAAAAAGTAACCTAAAAAAACACTTACAAGCAAAGCAAACCCTAACCCTAATCCTAACCCCAGGTCAAAAAACCTAACCCTATCCCTAACCCTAACCCTAACCCCAACCCTAAACCTAACCCCTGCGTCTGTGTGTCGTGTGTGTGTCGTGTTTGTGTGTGTGTCGTCTATGTGTGTCGTGTGTGTGTGTCTGCGTCTGTGTGTGTGTGTGTCGTGTGTGTCTGTGTGCGTGTGTCGTGTCTGTGTGCGTGTGTCGTGTCTGTCAAGTGTCTTGTGTCAGTGTCACATGAGAGAGAGAGAGAGAGAGAGAGAGAGAGAGAGATAACCTAGAGCTCGAGGAGGAGGAGGGGGAAGCCGGAGTAGACGCAGCCGTGGAAATCCGGTCGCCGGAGAGGGGGGGGGGCGGGGGAATTCGAAAGGTTTCGAAATTTTCGACAGACGGAGAAAAGAAAACCGAGCCCTAATTAAACAAAAATTAGCGACGTTTAGCGACGTCACATAATTACGTCGCTAAAATTAAAATTAGCGACGCAAATGAAGTCGCTAAATACGTTGCTAAATTTTTTTGATATAAACGTCGCTAAGTACGACGCTAAACGTCGCTAAATCAGATATATTAGCGACGTTTAGCGACCTTAATTGAACTTATAGCGACTATACTTTTAAAATCTTAATAAAAGTCGCTAAACGTCGCTAAATGTCGCCATTTAGCGACGTCTAGCGACGCGTTTTACAGAGTCGCTGATTTAGCGACGTTTTAACTAGACGTCGCTAAAATACGTCGCTAATACCGCTTATTCTGGTAGTGTTCGCTACGTGCCCAAATCCTTCATAGAGAAGGCCGCGCCCAGTTGGCGCTTCAACTCTGCTATCCTGGTGGCATTTTGACCCACCAGCATGTAATCAACATAAAGCAACAAAATGATAAAATCATCTTCGGCGAAGTACCTCACAAAAATACAATGATCCGACGTCGTCCGTGCATATCCATGCTCTCCCATAAATGACTCGAACTTCTTGTACCACTACCTCGGAGCCTGTTTCAGACCATACAGCTCTTCCTCAACCGACAGACCAAATGTGACTTACCCTTCCAACAGAATCCCTCTGGCTGCTCCATGTACAACTCCTCCTCAAGATTACCGTGGAGGAATGTCGTCTTCACCTCCATTTGCTCGACCTCCAAGTCAAAACTGGCTGTCAATGCTCGCACCACCCGTATAAACGACTGCTTGACGACTGGCAAAAAGATCTCATCATAATCTATGCCTTTCCACTAACCGTAGCCTTTAACTACCAGCCTCGCTTTGTATCGAGGGCGAGTAGCATCATCTGTCTGCTTCACTCTGAACACCCATCGATTCTTCAAAGACTTCTTGCCCTTTGAAAACTGCACCAGGTCATAAGTAGAGTTGGTCTCCAAGGAACTCATATTCTCCTGCATGGCCTCCATCCACTCATGCCTGTGTTCGTTTTTCGTAGCCTCTGCAAAAATTTTGGGTTCTCCCCCGTCAGTCAGTAGCACATACTCACCCGGTGAGTATCTCGTAGATGGTCGACGTTCTCTATCGCTCCTCCTTAATGGAACCATTTGTGCTGGACGTATATCTACAGCCTCCTCCCCTCCAGGAACTGCCTCATCGGCATGCTCATCCTCTTGAGGGTCACCCTGACCACCATCAGCAGGTTGATGATCAAGTTTGGGAGCAACTCCATGTATTGGCTCCCCCATAACTAGATCCTCTGCGATGTCCTCTAGAAACTGCTCAAAGCGAAATGACTCTAACTCAGGCAATTCCTCAGCCTCAGAAGGCATCTCGGAATCCTGAGTGTTGGTCACGGTCTGATCCTCGACGAATACCACGTTCATGCTTCTATAGAGCTTTCTTCTCACTGGATCGTAGAGTCTATAGCCAAACTCATCCTGACCGTAGCCGACAAAGACGCACCGTCTCGTCTTTGGCTTAAGTTTGAATCTTTTATCCTTCGGTACATGCACAAAGGCCTTACAACCAAACACTCGTAGGTGATTGTATGATGACTCTTTGCCGTACCATACTTTGTCAGGCACATCATCCTGTAAAGGAGCACTAAGAGATAAATTAATAACATAAGCAGCTGTGTAAAGTGTCTCACCCTAATAGCTGCCTGGCAAGTTTGCTTCTGACAGCAAACACCGCACCCTCTCCATTAGCGTCATGTTCATCCGCTCTGCTACACCGTTGAGCTGCGGTGTCTTTGGTGGAGTCTTCTGGTGTCGTATCCCTTACTCTCTGCAATAAGCATCAAAGGGACCGATATACTCGCCGCCATTGTCCGACCGAACACAACGTAGCTTCTTGTCCATCTTCCTTTCAACAGAGGCATAAAACTCCTTGAAAGTGGGCAGCACCTGATCCTTGGTCTTTAAGGTATAGACCCAAAACTTCTTGGAATAGTCATTAATAAATGTTACAAAATAAGAAGCACTACCAATGGATTTTACCTTCATAGGAACGCAAACATCTGAGTGAATCAACTCGATCAACGCCGGTTTTCTTGAACTTGGGTGACTTTGGAAAGACACCATATTTTGCTTCTCCGCCAAACAGTGCGTGCACTTCTCCAACTTTATAGACTTTAGCCCTGGAATCACCTTCTTTTTCACCAAGTATCTCATCCCCTTCTCGCTGATATGGCTGAGCCGCTTGTGCCACAACTCAGTAGACGCATCAGTAGCTGCGTTAACCTCCTGTGCCCCATGTGCGCTCCCTTCCATATAGTAGAGTCCGGACCTCTTGCTTCCTCTGGCAATCACCATCGAACCTCTGGAAAGCTTCCACTGATTATTCCCGAAGAGACTGAAGAAATCCTTGTCATCCAACCTTCCAACCGACACCAGGTTGAAACGGATATCAGGGACATGACGAACATCTTTGAGAATAAGAACTGCACATATCTTTGTCCTCAAGTGCACATCTCCAATGGCAACCGCCTTCGACACATCTTCTCTGCCCATCTTCAACACTCCACAGTCACCTATTGTGTATGTAGCAAATAGTGCCCTGTTGTGAGATACGTGCGCTGAAGCACCAGAGTCCACCTGCCAAGAGTTGTCATCGCAAGCAAGGTTCATAACTACCTCATCACCTACAATGATCACGTCGCCTCCATGTGTCGAGGCCGCCGCTTTAATGTTCTCACTTTGCTTCCCCTTGTCGCCCTTCTTTTCTCTCTTTCAAGCGAAACAGTTCCGCTTGATGTGGCCCTTCTTGCCACAATGGTAACACTCCGAGTCCTCGTACCGACCCTTGGATCTTCCCCTGCTTTTGTCTCTGCCACCGCCTGGACCCCTGCTTTTACCCCTTCCGCAGCTCTCTGAAAGAAGCGTCTCTGAGTGGGATGTGGATGAAGTATCCTGCGAACGTCTCCGCATCTCTTCATTCAGTATCCCGCTCTTGGCAAACTCCAGACTGACCATGCCTTCCAGAGCAAAAGCGATCATAAACACTCGTACGGTCTCCCACGAGTCTGGCAATGTACACAATAGCCATAGTCCATGAACCTCGTCGTCGAACTTGACTCCCATCGAGGATAGCTGGTCAACCACGCCCTGAAACTCACTCAAGTGATCCGTAATAGACGCTCCATCTTTGTACAGCAGACCCATCATCATCCGGATCAAGAACAATTTATTTATTGCAGTCTTTTTCGCATACAAAGATTCCAGCTTATCTCACAGGTGTCACTACTAGAAAAAGCGGTATTAGCGACGTATTTTAGCGACGTCAAAAGAAACGTCGCTAATAATATATAAATTAGCGACTCCTTATAAAAACATCGCTAGACGTCGCTAAATGGCGACATTTAGCGACGTTTAGCGACTTTTATTAAGATTTTAAAAGATAAGTGGCTATAAGTTCAATTAAGGTCGCTAAACGTCGCTAATATGTCTAATTTAGTGACGTTTAGCGACGTATATAGCGACCTTTATATTAAAAATATTTAGCAACGTGTTTAGCGACGTCATTGACGTCGCTAAAATTTAATTTAGCGACATTTTTATTGGACGTCGCTAAACGTCGCTAAAATATGGTTAATTAGGGCTCGGTTTCATTTTTTCCCATCTGTTGAAATTTCGAAAAGAAAAAAAATTCCCCCCCCCCGCTCCGTCGACCGGCTCTCCACCGCGACTACTCCGGTAAACCCTACTCTCTCTCTCTCTCTCACATGACACATGTGACATTGACACAAACACGACACACACACAGACACTGACACAGACACAGACACGGCACACACACACTGACACAGACACTGATCAGGACCTAGGGTTAGGGTTAGGGTTCGGTTTTTTGACAAGGGGTTAGGGTTAGGGTTAGGGTTAGGGCCGACTGGCCCAAGTCGACGAGAGAGGTAACAGCAGTAGTGAGCACTGCTTACTAGCAGTGAGCAAGGGGAGACTTGAGGCACATCAGCCCAATGTGCAACAGGCAACTTAGGGAGGCACTGCACAGCTGAACATAGTGTGCATTAAGGTTTAGGTGCATTGTAGTTGGTTGTTAGCTTCTGCAGGCAGGTGTGAGGGGGTCCTAATATAGTGTAAATACTGCATCCTTGTGCAGCAACTTACTGAGCCAGTCAGCAACTAGTGCAAGGCAGGATGTGGATGTGTTTGAGATGGGGTTTAAACTCGTATGATTTGAAGGACATGAGGGCAAGTGTCAGATATGTCATGCCCCGATTTCGGCTATTCGATAATCGTCCCCCGGGCGTGATGCCGTGCACGCGTAGGGCGCGCGTGCACAAGGCCTTAGGCATAAGGATATTCTTTAGAACAATGCAACAGAGTGGACATATAAGATAACACAAGGTTGAGGCATAGAAAAGTTTCTCTTTTATTCATAATGAACATCTTCTTACATTGCTTGACTCAAAAGTATAAAATGCCCACGGGCTTACAAACTTGGACGCAAAATGAGATAGCCAATCCATACATTATGTCCCTTTACATAGATTCAAAAACGCAAAACCACCTTGGGTGCGAGTAAGCACCATCGCCTTAGCGATATTCAGCAACGGAGAGAGTGAAAGGCTTCTAGCTTGAGCCTCCAAAAGTCTTGGCCACGTACCGCCAAGAATCCCAAAAGTCCGGAGAGAATTTCAGCTCCTCGCCGCGTCGCCTTGCGCCGGGGAACCTGCTACAACGAGGGTCAGTACTTTGAAAAGTACTGGTGAAGGCTAGCTGCTCAACTTTACCAAGCTCATGAGATATGATCTAATGAGTATGCTACAATTATTTGCTTAGGTGGGTTTCTATTCTTTCCTAGATCAGATTTCATTTAGCAGATATGCAAGAACAAAATAACATAACTTCGCATGCCACCGTTCGGTGACTTTACCTGTCCCGTCTGAACCACCTGTACAACTTACCATAGCCTTCCCTGTCACGAAGACATAGTTAGTCTGCACAGTTTAAATATACACAAATTCTTTCTTTGTTGTTCTACCAGCCATCATGGGTTTAGTCTGGGCTGGCGGCGACGCTTGCAGCGCGGGTAGCTAGCCCCGCTACAATTCCCCGCTCCCAGTACTAAGAAAGTAGATTCCGCCCGGGTCGAAACGGCCCGGTTCCCCGGAACCGCTCGCAGGAACCTGGATCCCTTGTGCACAAGAATTCCCATGACCATTTCTATGACTCTACCTCATAGATTTACCTACTAGCCATTTAAAGAACATCATGTATGAAACTGCTTTACTGTACTATCATAATCAACCAACAGTTATATGAAATAACATGCAGCAGTTTATAGAAGAACACTTTGAACTATCAGTAGATACCAACCCATTAAACACCCAACGAACATGCATGCATCAATAATTTATGCAAGGTTTGTATGACAAGCAATGGGTGTTCCAAGCCTACTTCTTATCTTTATCTTGTTATCCAACTTGTTACTTAATTGGTATCGTTTGATTGAATGCCCAACTGAGTCAGTTTTATTATGAACGGAGCCCTTGGAAAGAAGGTGCTTATCGAAATAGAGCCACTCACAAGTTTGGTTGAATAGGAAGAAGAAGGAGAGGCCCCTAAGACTCCGCTCGCGCGTCGTCTACACGATCACCTGCACGCACCAACGGATGATCAATACCTCCTGCTTCGGTCTCCAAGGCTCGATACGAAATGCGAAATCCTAAGAACGAAAGCAATGAAATCCATTGAAACCGTTCAAGAAAACGCAAGTCATAAAACCAACAAGAAAGCATCCAAGCGGCACGAAAACGGACAAGAAACCAACGCAACGGAAAGGCCCCTCTCGACTCTGCCGCCGAGTCCATCCTCGAGGCACAATCCATTGTATATGGGACCTGATTCCGAAGAAACCAATCCATAACGAGGAAAGGATCTTAATTCAATCTGTCCCGTTCGGACGGTCGTAAGTATTTCTTGGCCGCGCTCCCCGAGAAGGGGGAACGGGGCATTACATCATAACCATCCAAAAGAAAGTTTTGTCCCGAAACTTAGGAATAGAACCTACCACTAAGGAATAATGAGGGGAACCTTTCCCTCATATCAGCTTCAAGTTCCCAGGTCGACTCCTCGACCGAGTGGTTCCGCCACAAGACGCGCACTAGCGAGACGGTTCGGTTCCGCAACTGCTTCTCTTTATGATCCAAAACTTGGACAGGCTCTGCCGCGTACGACAAGTCCGCTTGCAGATTTAACTGACCCAAGTCGACTATGTGGTTCGGGTCGTGTACAAACTTTCTCAGCTGTGAAACGTGAAAAATATTATGTACTTCTGATAGGGCAGGCGGCAAAGCAACTTGATAGGCGACCGGAGTAACCTGTTTGAGAATTTCAAACGGTCCAACAAATCTTGGACTTAACTTTCCTTTTACTCCGAATCGCATGACTCCGCGCATAGGCGAGACTTTCAAGAACACATGATCCCCTTCAAAGAATTCAAGGGGGCGACGTCGAGCATCGGCATAACTCTTTTGTCGGCTCTGTGCTGTCTTCAACCGTTCACGAATCAACCGAACCTTTTGGACGGTTTGTTCAACCAGCTCCGGCCCAAGGATTTGCCGTTCTCCGACTTCGTCCCAGCAGATTGGTGATCTACACTTCCGCCCATACAAAGCCTCGTACGGAGCCATCTCGATGCTGGACTGATAACTGTTGTTGTATGCAAACTCCGCCAGCGGCAGGTAGACGTCCCAACTTGACTTCGAATCGATCACGCAGAGGCGCAACATGTCTTCTAGTATCTGATTCACTCATTCCGTCTGACCATCGGTTTGTGGATGATAGGCTGAGCTAAACTTCAACTTGGTCCCCATCGCCAGCTGAAGGCTCTCCCAGAAACGCGAGATGAATCGCCCGTCCCGATCTGATACTATAGAAACTGGCACTCCGTGCAGCCAGACTATCTCGTCAAGGTAGGTCTGGGCGAGGCGATCGGCGCTCCAAGTACTTTTGATGGCAATGAAGTGTGCAGACTTGGTTAACCGGTCAACGATAACCCAGATTGCGTCGTTCTCCCGTTGCGTCCTTGGCAGGCAAACAATAAAATCCATGCAGATGTGCTCCCACTTCCATTCCGGGATAGCAAGATTTTGCATCTCCCCGTCCGGCCTCTGATGCTCTGCTTTCACCCTTTGACAAGTTATGCATTGGGACACAAAGAGTGCGACATCTTTCTTCATGCCGTGCCACCAGAAGGTCGTTCGGAGGTTCTTATACATCTTCGTGCTCCCGGGATGGATCATATAGGCTGCGTAATGAGCTTCCGCAAGGATCTCCTTTCTAAGTTCTGAATCATCGGAGACGCATAGCCTTCCATTCACCCGCAACGCTCCATTCTCATCTACTGCAAAGTCCTTCGCCTTCCCCGCTAGAATCTGCTCGTGCATCTTCCTTAGGAAAGGGTCGTCTTTCTGAGTAGATGTGACCCGCTCTATTAGGTTGGGTACGAATCGCATCTGAGCGACCCGCGCGCCACGATATCGAATTCGGAGTTCGATGCCCAACTCTTCTAAGTCCCTTCGTAACCTGCGATCGACTGACAGAGATCCAACGAAGATCCGACTCAGAGCATCCGCTACAATGTTCCCTTTTCCAGGTGTGTAGTCTATTGTCAAGTCGTAATCTTTTATCAATTCTAGCCAACGGCGCTGACGAAGGTTGAGGTCTGTCTGGGTGAATAGGTACTTTAAGCTCTTGTGATCAGTATAAATTCGGCAAGGCACTCCATAAAGGTAGTGTCGCCACAATTTCAGGCCAAAGACAATTGCCGCCAATTCCAGGTCGTGTGTAGGATAATTTTTCTCGTGCTTCTTTAGTTGCCTGGAGGCATAGGCTATCACTCGATCTCGCTGCATAAGTACACACCCCAAGCCTTGCCCGGACGCGTCGCTAAATATTTGGAATCCCGAGATCTCGTCTGGTAATGCAAGTAACGGGGCAGAGGTGAGGCGATGCTTTAACTCTTTAAACGAAGCTTCGCAGTCGGCGGACCACTCAAATGCGACTCCCTTTTGTGTGAGGCGAGTCAGAGGTAATGCAAGTTTGGAAAAATCCTTCACGAACCGTCTGTAGTAGCCCGCTAACCCGAGGAAACTTCGAATCTCGCTAACGGATGCAGGTCGCTTCCACTCGACAATGGCCTCCACCTTCTTCGGATCGACTGAGATGCCTCCCGCAGAAATGATGTGCCCGAGGAAAGATACACTACTTAGCCAGAATTCACACTTACTCAGCTTAGCATATAGCTGGTTGTCCCGAAGAGTTTGTAGCACGGTCCGCAAGTGCTCTGCATGTTCTTCCTCACTCTTCGAATACACCAAGATATCATCGATGAATACTACTACAAACTTATCGAGGTAGGGCCGGAACACAAGGTTCATTAAACTCATAAAGGCAGCGGGTGCGTTGGTTAGTCCGAACGGCATCACCAGGAACTCATAATGGCCATAGCGAGTTCGAAAAGCTGACTTTGGCACATCGTCTGGCTTGATCTTTAGTTGGTGATAGCCCGAACGGAGGTCGATTTTAGAGTATACCGTGGCAGCTTGCAACTGATCAAAAAGATCATCTATTCTTGGAAGAGGATACTGGTTACGAATGGTTGCTTTATTCAATTCTCGATAGTCGATGCAGAGCCGCAACGAGCCATCCTTTTTCTTTACGAATAGTACGGGCGCACCCCACGGAGATACACTAGGCCGAATGTATCCTTTATCTAACAAGTCTTGCAACTGTACTTTAAGCTCCTTCAATTCTGCCGGGGCCATTCGATACGGCGTCTTGGAAATTGGTCGAGTTTCTGGGAACGTGTTTATAGTAAACTCTGTCTCTCGATCGGGCGGCATGCCTGGCAACTCGTCGGGGAACACATCGGGAAAATCTGCCACAACGGGGATAGACTCAACGTTTGCGCAATCCTGCCGAGTGTCTCGAACGGACGCTAAGTACCCTTCGCAGCCGGAGTGAATCATCCGTCGAGCAGACATTGCTGAGATCACCATGCAGGCATACGACGCTTTCGACTCAGGACTGCACGTGAAGCAAAACTCGGTCTCGCCGGGCAAACGAAACACGACTTCCTTTTTCGCACAGTCGATTGTAGCTGAACAAGCGCCGAGCCAATCCATCCCCAGAATAAGATCGTAGTCCCTTATGTCTAGAACTATCGCATCTAATGACAATCTCCGTCCCCCGATGCAAATGTTACCTTCACGACAGACTAAGCGAGCCGATAATTCTACTCCCGAAGGAGTGCTAACACTTAGGTTTAAGCCTAGCGGTGTCATAGGGAATGTGTGTTCGGCGGCAAAATCCGCCGAAATGAAGCTATGTGTTGCACCAGAATCAAACAATACTCGAGCAGGTACATTATTAAAAAGTAATATACCTGACACCGTCGTGTTCGACGCAAGTGCCTCGTCCCGAGTCAAAGCATAGACTCGGCCCTGAGCGTTTGGCGGTGCCTGGTTCGCTCGTTGAGTTTGCCCCTGACCCTGAGCTGAGTCATTGTTCTGCTGCGGACGGTGTGAAGATGGATCGTTGGAACGTGTTGGACAGTTACGAGCAATGTGGCCCACCTTGCCACACTTGAAACATCCTCCTTTGCCCGCGCGACATTCGCTGATGTGGTGTCCTGGCTTGCGGCAGTAAGCACAATTTTGTCCTTGCTTCTTTCCCTGATTCGAGTCTTGGGAGCCGCCGTTGTTGTTGTGGCGCTTATGCGCGTTGTTTCCTCCTGTGTTGGCAGGACGCTTGTGATTGTGATTTTGCACAGCGCCGGTGCTAACTGGAGGATACTGCGACTCTAGGGACAGTGCATGATTCAAGGACTCCCGCATGGTACGATATTGAGTTACTACGACGTGAGCACGGATAGAAGGTCGTAGTCTGAGCTCAAACTTTCTGGCACGACTTTCGGCATCGGCGAGCTGAGACTTGGCAAACTTTGCAAGTCGGTTGAACTCTGAAGCGTATTGACGTACCGTCATGTCCCCCTGCTTCAGTAGGGCAAACTCGTCTTCCTTTTCGCGACGGACGGCGGGTGGAAGGTATTCCTCCACGAAGGCCTTGCGAAACACGGACCAAGAGATAGCCGTTGTGCCACCTTCACTCAAAATAGCTTGCTTGTGCACATCCCACCAATCATGTGCATTTTGTCGGAGCTGAAGCTGGGCACACGCCACCTTCTTGGTCTCGTCTAGGCACAGCGCTTCGAAGTGGTCCTCCAACTCGACCAGCCAGTCCATCGCTAAGGAAGGGTCCTCGGTGCCTTTAAACGTAGCACGGCACATCTTCTTGAATTCTGATATTGAGACGATTGACCCGTTCTCGCCTGAGGGTAAGGTACCCTGAGAATTCTGCGGTCCGGTGGCTTCAGCAACTATAGGCACGGTTGCGGGGGCGGATGCAGAATGATTGTTGGCGACCATATTCGTCACCATTGTTTGCAGACTATTCATCTGCTTCTGCTGTGTATCCGCCTGAAGTCGCTGCGCCACGAATTGAGCTTCAATCCGTGACTCAAACTGACTCTGCCGTAGTTCAGCTTGTTTCTGCTGCGTCTCCATTAAACGCATCATTCGCTCGAACGGATCGGCAGTGGGTGCGGCAGCTGGACTCCCAGAGCTGCCCGAGGTGCCTGAACTACTCGCTTGCACTTGCGCCACCATCTGCGCTTGTGCACCCGGCTCGGAAGTCGTTCCTTAAAAAGGAAAGTAACTTGTATTAGTCTCAAGGTATATTATGGACTCACTGTATGGAACGTATCTCATTTTGGCCAAGCGAATTCAAGGGTCTACTCGGAAGGAACAAGGTCCTCTTTAGAAACTTTCTTTGTGAGATCAAAGGATCTGAAGCATGCTCTGATACCAATATGTCACGCCCCGATTTCGGCTATTCGATAATCGTCCCCCGGGCGTGATGCCGTGCACGCGTAGGGCGCGCGTGCACAAGGCCTTAGGCATAAGGATATTCTTTAGAACAATGCAACAGAGTGGACATATAAGATAACACAAGGTTGAGGCATAGAAAAGTTTCTCTTTTATTCATAATGAACATCTTCTTACATTGCTTGACTCAAAAGTATAAAATGCCCACGGGCTTACAAACTTGGACGCAAAATGAGATAGCCGATCCATACATTATGTCCCTTTACATAGATTCAAAAACGCAAAACCACCTTGGGTGCGAGTAAGCACCATCGCCTTAGCGATATTCAGCAACGGAGAGAGTGAAAGGCTTCTAGCTTGAGCCTCCAAAAGTCTTGGCCACGTACCGCCAAGAATCCCAAAAGTCCGGAGAGAACTTCAGCTCCTCGCCGCGTCGCCTTGCGCCGGGGAACCTGCTACAACGAGGGTCAGTACTTTGAAAAGTACTGGTGAAGGCTAGCTGCTCAACTTTACCAAGCTCATGAGATATGATCTAATGAGTATGCTACAATTATTTGCTTAGGTGGGTTTCTATTCTTGCCTAGATCAGATTTCATTTAGCAGATATGCAAGAACAAAATAACATAACTTCGCATGCCACCGTTCGGTGACTTTACCTGTCCCGTCTGAACCACCTGTACAACTTACCATAGCCTTCCCTGTCACGAAGACATAGTTAGTCTGCACAGTTTAAATATACACAAATTCCTTCTTTGTTGTTCTACCAGCCATCATGGGTTTAGTCTGGGCTGGCGGCGACGCTTGCAGCGCGGGTAGCTAGCCCCGCTACAATTCCCCGCTCCCAGTACTAAGAAAGTAGATTCCGCCCGGGTCGAAACGGCCCGGTGCCCCGGAACCGCTCGCAGGAACCTGGATCCCTTGTGCACAAGAATTCCCATGACCATTTCTATGACTCTACCTCATAGATTTACCTATTAGCCATTTAAAGAACATCATGTATGAAACTGCTTTACTGTACTATCATAATCAACCAACAGTTATATGAAATAACATGCAGCAGTTTATAGAAGAACACTTTGAACTATCAGTAGATACCAACCCATTAAACACCCAACGAACATGCATGCATCAATAATTTATGCAAGGTTTGTATGACAAGCAATGGGTGTTCCAAGCCTACTTCTTATCTTTATCTTGTTATCCAACTTGTTACTTAATTGGTATCGTTTGATTGAATGCCCAACTGAGTCAGTTTTATTATGAACGGAGCCCTTGGAAAGAAGGTGCTTATCGAAATAGAGCCACTCACAAGTTTGGTTGAATAGGAAGAAGAAGGAGAGGCCCCTAAGACTCCGCTCGCGCGTCGTCTACACGATCACCTGCACGCACCAACGGATGATCAATACCTCCTGCTTCGGTCTCCAAGGCTCGATACGAAATGCGAAATCCTAAGAACGAAAGCAATGAAATCCATTGAAACCGTTCAAAAAAACGCAAGTTATAAAACCAACAAGAAAGCATCCAAGCGGCACGAAAACGGACAAGAAACCAACGCAACGGAAAGGCCCCTCTCGACTCTGCCGCCGAGTCCATCCTCGAGGCACAATCCATTGTATATGGGACCTGATTCCGAAGAAACCAATCCATAACGAGGAAAGGATCTTAATTCAATCTGTCCCGTTCGGACGGTCGTAAGTATTTCTTGGCCGCGCTCCCCGAGAAGGGGGAACGGGGCATTACAAGATATAACACCAACATCTGAGAGAAGATTGGGTATTCATAGTGATACTATAGTGCACACATGAGTGTGTGGCTCGGGATAAGGGGTAATCAAATATTGAGGAAGAAGGTAAGCAGTAGCAGTGGGTGACTGATTTAAAGAGGTGTATTAGTCAGGTGTTTGAGTGAATATATGTGTTGAAGAGAATAAGTAATAGGTGTGAAGATTGAGCATTCATATAGGTGTATCCCAGATCTGGGAGTATAAATGGAGTGTTTATATGAGTATAGATGGAGTGTTTATATGAAGTATAGAATTTAGAGTACTTAATAGGTGTTGTTGGTACCAGGTGAGTTTTGATTACAGAATTCTTAAGAGTGTATGTGTGTATCAGTGTGCCAGTTTGGGGGGTTAGGTTTTTTTACTAAAGGGAGTGCAGTAATCTGCCGGTAATTGTGAGTGAGTACAGCCACAATGCATGGGGTTATCCATTTCATAGAGCAATAGCCCGTGTACTTGGGAAACTTTTGATGCAAAAATTGTTCAAGCACCAGGTGCCTTAGTGCAATGCCATGACTGCTTTTCCCATAACGGACACTGACCTAGGAGTGTGGTTGGGGGCAGCTGCAGTCATATAGTATGACACACTATTTGTAGTGTGTTGACTGCACACTTATAGTGCAGTTCATAGTACTATAGGGTTGGGGGCAGCTGCAGTTTTGATAAATGAAAATATGTATTATATCAGTTATGATTTTTATAGTACGGTTAATTTTGCATGTAATGATTTATATGATACATACTGTCAATTTTGCAGAAGTTTCTAGAAATGGATATGAATTACTATCTGCGTCATCGTTCGTGGATGTACAACCGTCATCCTGATGACATGTGCGGTGTGCGGGATGAATTCATTAAGGGTGTACAGCAATTCCTGCAGTTCGCCAAGGTGTTCCCTTAGTACATGGACGGTACCAAAATTAAGTGTCCGTGTGTGAGATGTCGCAACAGGAAATATCATCCAGAAGTGGAAGTTACATATCATTTATACTCGAAGGGCTTTACGCCGAATTACTATCAGTGGACCGCGCACGGAGAACTTGTATCTCTAGCATCGGAGTCGGAGCCCTATGTAGAGCCGTATATGGATGTCCATGACCACGATGCAAACGACGACGGGTTGGTGAACATGGTTTATGATGCGGCGGGGCCTAGTTTCAATCCTGACAATTATGATGCGGCAGGACCTAGTTTCAATCCGGACAATTATGATACAGCTGAGGAGACACCGAATGCCGATGCTGCAAAGTTTATGGAGTTGCTTGAGAATGCAAGGACTCCACTATATCCTGGTTGTGAGGATCATTCACCGTTGGAGGTGGTTACAAGATTATTGAGCATCAAGTCCGATTTTAACATGTCGCAAGAATGCTATAATCGACTGCTCGATTTGATTATAGAGATCTTGCCCGAGGGTGCAAAGTTGCCTAAAGACTTCTATCGATCTAAGAGGATGGTGAGATCGCTTTGGATGGGATACGAGAAAATTGATGCATGTCGCAACGGGTGCATGTTGTACTACAAAGACGACAAGGATGAAGATGCGTGCAGATTCTGTGGTGCTGATCGCTACAAGGCCACTGTTAGAGGAAAGTCTGTCGGTGCAAGGAAGCCTACCGATTCGATGCACTACTTGTCTTTGACGCCGCGGTTGCAGCGGTTGTTTATGGTTAAGGAGACTGCAGAAAACATGAGTTGGCACAGGCGAAAACAGATCGAAGGAGTATTGGATCATCCATCCGATGGAGAAGCTTGGAAGCACTTTGATCGAGAGTATCCATATTTTGCCGAGGAAGCGCGTAATATCATATTGGGGCTCTGCTCTGACGGTTTTATCCCATTCGGACTTTCGGGCTCCCAGTATTCGTGTTGGCCTGTGATCGTCACTCCGTACAATCTACCGCCTTGGATGTGTATGAAGACTCCGTATATGTTCCTAACCGTTATTATCCCGGGTCCGAACAATCCGAAGAGGAACATCGATGTGTATTTACAGCCTTTGATAGATGAGTTGAATCAGCTGTGGGAAGTCGGTGCCAACACGTACGATGTTTCTAGAAAGCAGAATTTTCAGATGAGGGCAGCACTTATGTGGACCATCAACGACTTTCCGGCCTATGGAATGTTATCGGGATGGAGCACCCATGGTCGTCTCTCATGTCCGTATTGCATGGACCGTTCTCAGGCTTTCCGTTTGAAACACGGAGGCAAACCGTGCTTCTACGATTGTCATCGACAATTTTTGCCGAAGGATCATCCGTACCGGAGGAATCGGAATGCTTTTCGTGCGGGAGTTGTGGAGAAGGCCAATCCACCGCCAAGGTGGCCCGGATGCAAGATATGGGAAGAGGTAAAAGATTTACCAAGTGCTATCGAAGAGCCTGCTAAGGGGTACAAGTGTGACGAATTTGGTCGCACCCATAACTGGACGAAGAGGAGTATATTCTGGGATCTGCCATATTGGAGCACCAATCTGATCAGACATAACCTTGATGTCATGCATATCGAGAAGAATGTGTTTGATAACATAATTAATACTGTAATGGATGTAAAGGGGAAGACGAAAGATAATCCGAAGGCCAGGTTGGACTTAGAAGACATATGTAGACGTCCTGCATTGCATTTGATAGAGGAGGGGAATGGAAAGTTAAAGCAACCTAAGTCAGTTTTCTCACTGGATAAAGAGGATAAAGGTAGACTTTGTAGGTGGATTCAGGGTCTAAAGTTTCCAGACGGGTACGTGTCGAACTTGAAAAGATGCGTCGACCTCAAGGTGTAAACTCCCTCGACCAGATTTCAGTAAATTAGGATTAGTTTAGACTAATTAGAATTATGGCAACTTTTTAAAAATTTATTTATTATATATTCTGCTGATTGTGCACCTGTCTGTTATACAATTAATTAGGGCATTCCACTAGCTGTTAAACCCTAAACAAATTCCACATACCTGCCCTAGACTTGTTAGACTACTTTTCCTGTATTTTTAGCAACTCCCAGAAACCTCGTTTGGTGCTTCGTTTTAGTCGCACAATTATCGTTACAAACGTACATATTTATTTCCTATTTAATTTTCTGCTCTTTACCCATCTCTGTACCCCTAGAGATTTGAGGACCAGTAGGCACCTGTTTTGCCCAAACAAAAATACGATAATATTCTAGACTGAATATACTACAATTAGTGTATTGACACCGTAGAGAAATTATGACCCTAATAGCCTCTAAATAATTAGTGAACACCGTGCGCAGTATTTATTAATTAATAAATACGAGGACCCGTATCACCTGCAGAATCAGACCCTGCCTCTGCCCAGATTCTCCCCACTGTCCAAAACATTTTTCCCCAGCTATTTCCCTTATTTTTTTGTACAATTTAGAATTTCGGGTAATCAGTATTTAAAATCAGGTAAATTGCAAAATTACGCAAAATACCAAATTCATACATTTATGCAATTATTGAAAAGTTAGGGGTCTTTATGCAAAATGGCATGCTAGGTGGCCAAATTCTATTGGCTAGACCATAGGTGTATGGGACCCACCCAAAACACCCAGAAAAATCCTGTAAAAATATCCCAAAAATCAAATTTACCAAAATACTCCCAAACTTCCCTTTATTTACAAAACTGCCATTGCCTACAACCCCTATAAAACCCGACCCCCTCCCATTCAAATCCTCACAACTCCTCCCTCTGACCACCGCCGGCTGCCCAACTCCGGCCAACCCTTCGCCCTGACCCCCTCTCCCCTCCGGCCAAGCCCCACCGCCAGCGCCGCCCTGCTCCGCCGGCCACAGCCTCCGCAAACACCCCACTCCCTCACTGCTACCCACAGCCACCACCACCCGAACCACTTCCCCCGCAGCCTCCGGCCACCGTGCACCTCCACCAACCCCACCTACCGACTCGTCCCGACCTCCTCTCTCCGACGACCACCCCCTCACCGCCCCACGACACTTCCTCCGGCCGCCCTCACCTCCACAGTGCCCCGGCCGAGCTCCCGACTACACCACCACCTCCACCTCCGACGGCCTCCAGCCTCCACCACCGCCGTCGTGGACCTCCGCCACCACCACCAACCTGACCGCCACCTTCTCCTCCACCGTTCCCCCACCCTGCACCGCCGCCTACTCCACCGCAGCCTCCGCCGTAGCTCCCACAAGCTGCTGCTGCTGCTGCTAGCAGCCACTGCTGCTGTTGCCGCTCCTCCGGCCGCCTCCGGCCAGCTCCGCCGCCGTCCACCCGCCGTCGACAACCCCTAGGGCCCACATGTCAGAGGGTATAATACTAAACCCTAATATATATGTATTTACATATATATCCCTATATGTATACCTATATGTATATATATGTATATATATATGTATATTTATATGTATATATGTATATTTATATATATGTATTATATTATTAATATATATATTATATATACTGTATTTATACAGTATATTATACTGTATATACTATTATTATATATTTACTAAATATATGTATATATATACCTATTATTTCTATACATATATATATTTATAGTATATTTATATGTATATATGTATGTATATGTATATATTTATATATATTTTTCTGTTTTATTCATATATATTTATATATATATTATAAATATATATATATAACATATTTCATATATGTTATATTATTACTATTATAAATATAGTATATATGTATGTATATATATACTATGCATTTTTCTTTTATTTTATTTTCTGCACTTAATTTCCTGCACCTATTATATAAGTTTATATATATATATATATATATATATATATATATATATATATATATATATATATATATATATATATATATATATATATATATATATATATATATATATATATATATTATCTATATCCAGCTGGATAATACAGCTTAAATATATATTATATATTTTAATTCTTGTACTGTCATTTCAATTTATTATTTAATATATATTACTGAGCTGGATAATACAGCTCCTATATATGTATACATTTACAATTCTTGCACTGTCTTAAATTTATTATATATACATATATATATTATCTATATATATTATATAAGTTATATTTACATTTCTGCCCTGTAAATTCATTTACCTATATTATACATCAGTGGATATACCCTGATTATTATATTATTATAAATCAGAGGATACACCCTGATAATATTATATTATATTATTATAGCAGTGGATATACCCTGCTACTATTTATCTACATTTCTTTTCTGTTCTTTATATACTATATATACTGCAATATATATTATATATATATCTATATATATATACATACTATATATATAAGTATATATATATATATATATATATATATATATATATATATATATATATATATATATATATATATATATATATATATATATATATATATACTTTATATTACAACCATGATATTCACGAACCCTGCCTATTTTAACAGAAACCAACTTCAGCACAGCCAGTGACCCCCAGTCACAAGCACCCTCAACCTTGACTGGGAGATCAGGTTTTCAGTACTATCAAGGAGTAGGCAAGTATACCTTGCCAAGTTAATGTTCAAATTAAATTATTGATATCTGCTTCATTCCTGAACTTCATATACCATGATTACCTGAGACTGCCTTGGGTACAGTCAACTGATACGTTGACACGGTTTTAGTGGTGGCCCATGCAGGTCTAGTTTTAATTACTAGTGGTATGATGACATGCCCAGCAATGCCTGCAATAGGATAGGAATATTAAGTCTCATCCACACTGACACCATCTTTACAATTTCTATTATTGCATCTTGCTTGATTATCATTATTTATCTCCTTTGTGTTTTCTAATTATCCTATTTTCCTCAGAAATATGGACATACCCGGGAAACTTGCGAATAATGGGGCTGACCAAGCAACAGACCCTTCGCCAAGTGCCCAGGGAACTCCGTCCAATCACCAGAATTCTGGCCAGGAGACGACACCAACACCACATGCAGAGACACCTTTGTCTCCACCTCCAGCCTTGCCTATCCTGATGCCACAACTTGAGGGTCAACCTCAAATGTTGCAGTATCTCCAGACTATGTTGCAGAACCAGTGGCAACAAACTGAGGCCCTGAGACAGTCTCAGTGGCAGCAAACTGAAGCTCTGCGACAGACGTTAATGACGGCTTTGGAGAGAACTACTACTCCGACACCAGTACCTGTCCAACCAGCGGGCACAGTTCGAGGCTTCGTCAAATGAGCCCGAGGGATTTCAAAGGCAACGAGACTCCTGAGGAGATCTCCGATTGGATCTCCAACACCGAAATGCTGCTAGAAGGATCGCAACTCACCCCGACCTATGGATGACCGCTGTGAGGGGCCAACTTCTTGGCAACGCCCATCACTGGTGGGAATCCATAGAGCGCAGCGTCGGCAAAGACCAAACTTGGCAACAATTCTTGGAGCATTTCAACGCCAAGTACTTTCCAGCGACAGTCCAGAATGCCCTATACTCCCAGTTCCTGCACCTGGAGCAGGGAAACATGACGGTAGATGCCTACGACGCGGAGTTTAGCAGACTAAGTCATTTCGGTGCTGATCTGATCCCGAACGAGCTGAAGAAGGCTAAAAGATTCCACCATGGCCTTAACTACGAGCTCCAGAGGTACACAACAATGCAGTCAAGAATCTCCTACAACGAGGTTCTTACAGAAGCCAGGGAGCAAGAAGCCATTGGCCGAGGAGCCAGACGCTCAAATCCAACCTTCCCAGCCAAGAATCAGCACGGAGCAGGAGGACCTATCCGTCGTCCACAATATCAGACGCAGCAGATAACGGGACCCTATCAGAAGAAGGAGCTCCCGACTTGTCACTTTTGTGGCAAGAAGGGGCATTTTGCCAATGACTGCAGAAAGAAGCTGGGATTATGCCTGTTATGTGGAGCTAAAAATCATATGGCCAAAGACTGCCCACAACGCAGAGATGCAGCACCACAGCAAGGGCAGAAGCCAGGAGCCCAAGCTCAGAAAATGCTTCCCTCCGCATCAGGAGGATATCAGAGAGGAGCACCTCTGCCTACTCAGGAGGCCCAGTTCAAGGCCAGACAACAAACCGGAGGACAAAGGCACGGACAAGCCTTTGCGTTAGCTGCCGTTGCAGAAGAGCCTGAAGGGGAAACTATAACAGGTACCATTTTAGTTGCATCATTACTTGCAACTGTATTATTCGATTCTGGGGCTACTTTGTCTTTCATATCTAATAGTTTCGTAGCCATGCACAAGCTATCCACTTTCCCGCTACCCAAGTGTTGGAAAATACTTACTGGAGGAGGTATTGTTCCAGTTACCAACATTATCGAAACCTGTCCGGTAGTTGTTTGTAGTAGAGGACTAAGAGCGCGATTTTTGGTACTTCCAATGCCAAATTTCGACGTTGTCTTAGGCATGGACTGGCTAATCCAGAACAATGCTATCCTAGACTGCCGAAAGGGTAGTGTTATCTTTAGACCCCCAGATCACCCAGAATTCGAATATATCCGAGGAACCATTGAGCAAGGAGTAGGCCAGACTCCTAGAGCTTACATGGCGATGGAGACAGCATTTCCCTCAATTATAACAGAGTTCGAGGACGTATTTTCAGAAGAATTGCCAGGCCTACCGCCTGACAGAGAAGTGGAGTTCATTATTAAGCTGATACCCGGAGCTGCACCAGTATCCTCCAATGTATACCGACTGGCGAAGAAGGAGCTTGACGAGCTGAAGCTTCAACTGGAGGAACTACAGATCAAGGGATTTGTTCGTCCTAGTGCATCACCCTGGGGAGCACCAGTGTTGTTTGTACCAAAGAAGGACGGAACATATCGCATGTGCATTGATTACAGAGCCCTCAACGCTATCACAATCAAAAACAAGTACCCCTTGCCGAGAATTGACGACCTGTTCGATCAACTAACAGGAGCCGTGGTATTCTCAAAGATAGACTTGAGATCAGGTTATCATCAGGTCAAGGTACGGAGGGAAGATATTCCAAAGACAGCATTCAGGACTCGTTATGGTCATTACGAGTTCCTGGTGATGCCTTTTGAACTAACTAATGCACCTGCCGTAT
Organism: Iris macrosiphon; assembly: GCA_036927795.1. Lineage (NCBI taxonomy): Eukaryota > Viridiplantae > Streptophyta > Magnoliopsida > Asparagales > Iridaceae > Iris > Iris macrosiphon. Next base: position 148,835,138 of record JAYESA010000016.1, read on the forward strand.
TCATGAACCTGATGAACAGAGTCTTCCACCAATATCTGGACCAGTTCGTGGTAGTCTTCATCGACGACATTCTGGTGTATTCAAAGAGCCACGAGGAGCATGAAGAGCACTTAAGGTTGGTATTAGAGACGCTGAGACGGGAGAGCCTTTATGCTAAGATGAGTAAGTGTGAATTCTTCCTTGACCGTGTCGCATTTCTTGGACACGTTATCACCGGAGAAGGCATCTCGGTAGACCCAGCAAAGATCTCATCTGTTGAGACGTGGCCAACCCCGACCAACGTCTCAGAGGTGAGAAGCTTTCTAGGACTTGCCGGATATTACCGACGATTCGTAGAAAACTTTGCAAGAATCGCGGAGCCGATTACTCGTCTTACCCGCAAGGAGCAGGAGTTCATATGGACTGAAGATTGCCAGACAGCTTTTGATGACTTGAAGAAGAGTCTGACTACAGCTCCCATCTTGACTATACCATCTCCGGAGGTTTTGTCATATATAGCGATGCATCCGGAAAAGGATTTGGTTGTGTCTTAATGCAACATGGAAAAGTTGTAGCTTATGCCTCAAGGCAGTTGAGGACTCATGTGAAGAATTACCCCACTCACGACCTGGAGCTTACCGCAGTCATCTTCGCCCTGAAGCTATGGAGACACTATCTATATGGCGAACGAGTGGAGATATTCACCGATCATAAAAGTCTGAAGTACGTCTACACCCAGAAGGACCTAAATCTGAGACAAAGACGATGGCTCGAAGTGATGGCGGATTTCGAAATTGATCTACAGTACCATCCAGGGAAAGCTAATGTGGTGGCAGATGCTCTAAGCAGAAGACCCTCGGCATTCTTTATGATCACCCAACCAGGTCTTCTGAGAGATCTAGAAAATTTGGGAATAGAGGTCATTATGCCAGGACTTGACGGCCAATTATCAAACTATCAGCTGCAATCAACTTTGGTAGAAAGAATCAAAGCTGCTCTACCAACAGATGCAAGATTTCAGAGGCTTCGACAAAGAACAGAGGCTAGAATTCAGACAGGATATCGCATACACGAAGATGGGACTCTAAGATGTGGTGATCGTCTTTATGTTCCAAATGGAGAACTTTGTAATGAGCTTATGTCAGAAGCTCATAGCTCAACATACTCTATACATCCAGGAGGCACAAAGATGTACAGAGATCTGCGACAATATTACTGGTGGCATGGAATGAAGCGGGAGATAGCACGCTTTGTGGCCAAATGCCTGGTGTGTCAGCAAGTCAAGACTGAGCATCAGAGATCTGCCGGTCTACTTCAACCCCTCCCAATACCTGAGTGGAAATGGGAACACATTACGATGGACTTTGTTACGGGCTTTCCAAGAAGTCCTAGTGGTCGTAATGCTGTATGGGTAATCGTAGATAGACTCACAAAGGCTGCTCATTTCCTACCTTTTAGAGTTGGACAAACTACAGAAGTCTTGGCAGATATGTACATGAAGGAGATAGTGCGTCTGCATGGAGTGCCAGTCAGCATAGTATCTGACAGAGATACGAGATTTACATCTTACTTCTGGCGAAGTATGCAAGAAAGTCTTGGTACCCGCCTCAAGTTCAGCACCTCGTATCACCCACAAACAGATGGCCAATCAGAACGCACCATCCAGATACTTGAAGATATGCTGAGAGCCTGCATGCTTGATTTCAGCGGATCATGGGAAGATCACTTACATCTGGTAGAATTTTCCTACAACAACAGCTATCAAGCGAGCATTCAAATGGCTCCCTTTGAAGCTTTGTATGGAAGAAAATGTCGTTCCCCAGTATGCTGGAGCGATGTTGGCGAGAGACAGATCTTGGGACCAGAACTGATTATTCGTACGGTGGAGAAAGTAAAGAAGATCCAGGGACACCTACGAGCTGCACAAGACAGGCAGAAGCACTGGGCCAACATTCATCGCCGACCTCTCGAGTTCCAAGTAGGGGAGCATGTGTTCTTGAAGATCTCACCTACCAGAGGAACTATCAGATTTGGAGGAAGAGGGAAGCTAAGTCCAAGGTACATCGGACCCTTCGATGTGCTAGATCGCGTCGGAGAAGTTGCTTACAGGCTAGCTCTACCTCAGACCTTGGAAGGAGTACATGACGTCTTCCACATATCTCAGCTGAGGAGGTACATTCCAGACCCGAGTCATGTGCTGGACTATTCAGAGATCACCATCGGGCCAAGTTTATCATACCAGGAGGAGCCTGTAGAAATCTTGGACCGAAGCAAGAAAGTGTTGCGAGGCCAGACTATTCCTCTCGTTCGTGTTGCATGGAGACATCATGCACCAGGTGAATCCACCTGGGAACGAGAAGAGGATATTCGTCAGCGTTATCCTCACCTATTTCCAAACCAGGGTATGTCCAATATTTCAAATTCAATCTTTCTTAAATCATCATATGTCCTTAATTAAATTTTTCATTATATATTTGTTTTATTTCGAGGACGAAATCTTCTAAGGAGGGTAGATTGTAAACTCTCTCGACCAGATTTCAGTAAATTAGGATTAGTTTAGACTAATTAGAATTATGGCAACTTTTTAAAAAATTCTTTATTATATATTCTGCTGATTGTGCACCTGTCTGTTATACAATTAATTAGAGCATTCCACTAGCTGTTAAACCCTAAACAAATTCCACATACCTGCCCTAGACTTGTTAGACTACTTTTCCTGTATTTTTAGCAACTCCCAGAAACCTCGTTTGGTGCTTCGTTTTAGTCGCACAATTATCGTTACAAACGTACGTATTTATTTCCTATTTAATTTTCTGCTCTTTACCCATCTCTGTACCCCTAGAGATTTGAGGACCAGTAGGCACCTGTTTTGCCCAAACAAAAATACGATAATATTCTAGACTGAATATACTACAATTAGTGTATTGACACCGTAGAGAAATTATGACCCTAATAGCCTCTAAATAATTAGTGAACACCGTGCGCAGTATTTATTAATTAATAAATACGAGGACCCGTATCACCTGCAGAATCAGACCCTGCCTCTGCCCAGATTCTCCCCACTGTCCAAAACATTTTTCCCCAGCTATTTCCCTCATTTTTTTGTACAATTTAGAATTTCGGGTAATCAGTATTTAAAATCAGGTAAATTACGAAATTACGCAAAATATCAAATTCATGCATTTATGCAATTATTGAAAAGTTAGGGGTCTTTATGCAAAATGGCATGCTAGGTGGCCAAATTCTATTGGCTAGACCATAGGTGTATGGGACCCACCCAAAACACCCAGAAAAATCCTGTAGAAATATCCCAAAAATCAAATTTACCAAAATACCCCCAAACTTCCCTTTATTTACAAAACTGCCATTGCCTACAACCCCTATAAAACCCGACCCCCTCCCATTCAAATCCTCACAACTCCTCCCTCCGACCACCGCCGGCCGCCCAACTCCGGCCAACCCTTCGCCCTGACCCCCTCTCCCCTCCGGCCAAGCCCCACCGCCAGCGCCGCCCTGCTCCGCCGGCCACAGCCTCCGCAAACACCCCACTCCCTCACTGCTACCCACAGCCACCACCACCCGAACCACTTCCCCCGCCGCCTCCGGCCACCGTGCACCGCCACCAACCCCACCTACCGACTCGCCCCGACCTCCTCTCTCCGACGACCACCCCCTCACCGCCCCACGACACTTCCTCCGGCCGCCCTCACCTCCACAGTGCCCCGGCCGAGCTCCCGACTACACCACCACCTCCACCTCCGACGGCCTCCAGCCTCCACCACCGCCGTCGTGGACCTCCGCCACCACCACCAACCTGACCGCCACCTTCTCCTCCACCGTTCCCCCACCCTGCACCGCCGCCTACTCCGCCGCAGCCTCCGCCGTAGCTCCCACAAGCTGCTGCTGCTGCTAGCAGCCACTACTGCTGTTGCCGCTCCTCCGGCCGCCTCCGGCCAGCTCCGCCGCCGTCCACCCGCCGTCGACAACCCCTAGGGCCCACCTGTCAGAGGGTATAATACTAAACCCTAATATATATGTATTTACATATATATCCCTATATCTATACCTATATGTATATATATGTATATATATATGTATATATATATGTATATTTATATGTATATATGTATATTTATATATATATATGTATTATATTATTAATATATATATTATATATACTGTATTTATACAGTATATTATACTATATATACTATTATTATATATTTACTAAATATATGTATATATATACCTATTATTTCTATACATATATATATTGATAGTATATTTATATGTATATATGTATGTATATGTATATATTTATATATAATGTTATATATATTTTTCTGTTTTATTCATATATATTTATATATATATATATATATATTATAGATATATATATAACATATTTCATATATGTTATATTATTACTATTATAAATATAGTATATATGTATGTATATATATACTATGCATTTTTCTTTTATTTTATTTTCTGCACTTAATTTCCTGCCCCTATTATATAAGTTTATATATATATATATATATATATATATATATATATATATATATATATATATATATATATATATATATATATATATATATATATATATATATATATTATCTATATCCAGCTGGATAATACAGCTTAAATATATATTATATATTTTAATTCTTGTACTGTCATTTCAATTTATTATTTAATATATATTACTGAGCTGGATAATACAGCTCCTATATATGTATACATTTACAATTCTTGCACTGTCTTAAATTTATTATATATACATATATATATTATCTATATATATTATATAAGTTATATTTACATTTCTGCCCTGTAAATTCATTTACCTATATTATACATCAGTGGATATACCCTGATTATTATATTATTATAAATCAGAGGATACATCCTGATAATATTATTATAGCAGTGGATATACCCTGCTACTATTTACCTACATTTCTTTTCTGTTCTTTATATACTATATATACTGCAATATTATATATATATCTATATATATATACATACTATATATATAAGTATATATATATATATATATATATATATATATACTTTATATTACAACCATGATATTCACGAACCCTGCCTATTTTAACAGAAACCAACTTCAGCACAGCCAGTGACCCCCAGTCACAAGCACCCTCAACCCTGACTGGGAGATCAGGTTTTCAGTACTATCAAGGAGTAGGCAAGTATACCTTGCCAAGTTAATGTTCAAATTAAATTATTGATATCTGCTTCGTTCCTGAACTTCATATACCATGATTACCTGAGACTGCCTTGGGTACAGTCAACTGATACGTTGACATTAGCATATTAACTTAGTCTTACAGACTCACCAATTGTTGTGAAAGTATTCTAATACTCTCCTAGACCCTATCACGGGAACACGCAACATGGTTGCAATGCATATTGGGATGCGAGCTGCGTGGTGATTAGCTACCAGTACGTGTGACCCGCATCACGGATTAGAATAACTCAGGAAATGTACGACTTGACATTCATTGGGATGGAAAAGATAACTGGTAGACGTATGGGACACCCCCTCCATAAATGTTTTATACTTTCGTACCATGATGGTCGATTGCAGAGTTCCCTTGAGTCAGGGGGCATATGACACATATACTAGCCAGTCCCCACGATTGGTGAACTACGTCAGCATATGTCTAGCCGACACAATCCCATTCGTACTACAAGGTCTTTACTTGCATTTCACGTAGAATGATTAGTACCCTGTATTTATTTTTCTTTATTCAGTATTTACCTACTTGGCATGTCATTTTCTGTATCTTGTTATGTCCCACTGAGGACCTGGTTCCCTGTCAGATCTAGACGAGGCTTTCTACCCCACTGTGTACGGCCCTGATCAGGAGGCTAGATGTGTTACCGAGGAGGAGCTCGAGGAGACACCCTCAGAGAATGCTTGACCCTAGAGGCCTGCCACTTGGAGATGGAGATGTTTTGATCAGATAGACACTGCTTAGTCTATCTGATTTTTCTGCGCTATTATCAGTTTTTGTAGTAGACTTGTAACCTCACCAGTTGTGTACTGTATCAGACGCAGTTTTTATATATATTCAGCACTTGCTTTTCTGACATTTTGTTGTGGATGAGATAGTTTGCCTGTGTTGTTCTTGTAGTATCTTAGGACAGCGTAGCACGTCCCTATGGGTCTATTCAAAATAGATTAAGCCCTTAGTGACGTGTCAGCTGGCCAGTGACACGTGGCCTAGTTCCTGACATTTTGGGACTGGGGCGTGAAACAAGGAGAACAAACTAGTAGGTATGAAGAGCCACGATTGTCACATATTCATGGAGAGGTTAATTCCGATTGTATTTCGGGAATTCTTACCGCAGGTCGTTTGGGACCCATTGACAGAGCTGAGCATATTCTTCAGAGATCTTTGTTATACTAAGTTGCTCGTCGATCGTCTAGAAAAGCAAGAGAGGGACATTGCGGTAACACTATGTAAGCTCGAGAAGGTGTTTCCTCCTGGATTCTTCGACTCTATGGAGCATTTGCCAATTCATCTTTCCTATGAGGCACGTGTTGGTGGTCCTGTCGGTTATCGGTGGATGTACCCCTTCGAGCGCCATCTGAATCACCTAAAGAGAAAGGTAAAAAATAAGGCACGGGTTGAAGGCTCTATTTATGAAGCTTATGTTCTCGAGGAGATTACAAACTTTTGCTCGACGTATTTCAAACCGCATGTTGCTACTAATAGGACGAAAGCTCCCAGAAATGACGACGCATATCAGGAATCTAATGATACAATACTCAAAGTATTCAATGCATCCGGAAAGCCTTCGGGAAAAATGAAGAAGAGATATTTGAATGACGATGACACTACCAAAAAAGTCAAATTAGCGACGCCAAAAAACGTCGCCAAATGACAAGAAAACGTCGCTAAACTCGTTTAGCGACGTAATTAGCGACGTTTTAACGCAGTCGGAAAAAACCAAGTCGCTGAACGGAAAAACGTCGCTAAACGTCGCTATGCCGACGTTTTTTAGCGACTTTATTGAGTCGCTAAATGTAGCGACGTTTAGCGACGCGGCGTCACGAAATAGCGACGTTTATTAAAGTCGCTAAACGTCGCTCATTAGCGACTTTTATAGCGACGTAACAGCGACGTCTTTAATGACCTGGCAGTACTGCCATGTCAGGAATTTGCGACGTACAGCGACATATTTAGCGACGTTTAGCGACGTTGTTAGCGACGGCTATTTACACGTCGCTAATTAGCGACTTGTTTAGCGACTTATAAAAACGTCGCTAGACGTCGCTAAACGTCGCTAAATACGTCGCTAAATTTACAAAAAAATTAAAAAAAAACTGAATTGTTCCAAACTATTATTCCTCTAATTTATAAATTTATAATTAAAAATAGACCCGGAGCAACCCTCCGTTGAATTCTATGGGTTCGCCGACCCCTTCGATGGAACACAAACATTATAGACAGACAATAAAAGTATCACAGTTATAAAAGTATCACAGTCATACAAAATGGGCATAAACAGCATCACAAAATACATAATATATAAGTATCAGAGTATCACAGTAACACAAAATGCATAATATATAAGTATATGAAACATTATAGTATCAATCTTGAGGATTTCCAAAACGGGGCTGATACCAGTCCCTCAAATACTGCGCATAAACAGCGTTTATGTTATCAAGCTCCGCTATGGGTGCTGGGTGACTGGAACTCCCCGTCTGAGATACAGCCGCGATAGGTGCTGGGTGACTGGAACTCCCCGCAGGTGGTATCTCTTCCTCCTTAACAGTAGGAGGCATCACTTCCTCCTTAACAGTAGGAGGTGTCGCTCTCTTGGGTGCCATCTGGTAAGATAGATGAAAACAAAGAATTAGCAGTATAATAATGATACCATAATATCTTATAATAATGATAATTCTTTGCAATTGAAATTGAAATTGAATTATGAGATTTGGATGATAAAGATTAAAGTAAATAGTAGTATCTAAGACACACACACAAAACCAGTGGCTCGACTGATACACTGAGACACAGTGGTTGAGGCACACTGTGCACACACACAAAACCAGTTTTCACAGTGTGCACTGACTGAGGAACCCGACACTCTCACATCCCCCAAATGCAAAAACCCAAACTCACACTACAACTAACAATTGATGCCTAGGTCTTATACACCTACACACACGTATGGTTGAGCTATTTTCAAATTCCAGTCTTATATAACCTAAAGACAGGTAGACTTTGATACCAAATTTATATCTGAAGATGGGAGTAGCTTGCTAAGTCCAACAAGTATATTTTGTCTCCATATTGTGTACTCTAGTGAACTACAAGCCAAATTTTAAAACTCATTTTGGTTTATTTTGGTCTGCGCCAAAAAAATTTATCTTGAAAGTAAGTATAAACTCTTGCACTCTATTTCAGGTACGAGAAAAGGCACTCAAATATTGCTGCTCACGTGTCCCCTTGCTTTCGTGTGAAGGAAGGAGACCATGTTATCATTGGCCAGTGCAGGTAAGCATCATATTCTATCTATGAAAGTTACCCCTAAAATGATTAATGGAATATTCTGTCGCTGCACATTTAGACCCTTTTCTTATTTGCTTCAGGAGTTCGCTTATATTAAAACCCTGTCAACCATCCATATTGTATTGTGAAATGTATGGAGTACCCTCTGCATTATGTGCGAAAGTGTACTTGGTATTGGATATGTATTTCTCTCAGTATTGGAGATTCAGTATCAAATGCATGTTTCTTTGATATGAAGTTTTGATGGTGAAGATAATGTTATCTATAAGTATAATCTAGTCAACTTGACCCATGTTTAGGTTTCAAGGACTACTGAATTTGACCCGGTTGGTCCCGAACCGACATGACCCACACATGACCTGAACCCATAGATAAAACTAGAAGCACGTATTACTGGTTTTGCATCTAGAACGTTTCAACAACAATGAAATGATATATAGTTCTTATTTTAAGTGTGGAAACTGCTCACTGCTCGGGATACAAACCCAAGGATCTTCTGTATTAGACTATAATAGGTGGAACTCAGGATCTTGTTGGACCTCACCTAACCTGTACCTGAAGTAAGAACTGAATTCCAACCCATGACCAGAGCACATAGTTAAACTAAAATCCTATACCAAATTGGGCTGAGCTGGTTCCTAATGCAGGGACCTAACTTGGACACCTGACTCTGCAATGCACGAGGTCAAATTTAGGTTCATTCTGATGCTAGTGTTGGGTACCCACAGGCCCATATGGTATGCTCAAAGCAAGCAACATTCTCCTTGACAAGGACATAGACCCCAAAATTTCAGATTTTGGTATGGCTAGAATATTCGGTGGAGATGAAACAGATTTTAAAACGAGAAAAGTTGTTGGTACATAGTAAGTTTTGACTCATAATCATAAGATATGTAGTTTTTTTTAGTCAACCCTAACCCTAATCTGCGTCTGTGGTACATAGTAAGTTGTTGGTACATAGTAAGTTTTGATCTCAAAGCAAGCAACATTCTCCTAAACCTAACCCTAACCCTAATCTGCGTCTGTGTGTGTGTATGCGTCTGTGTGTCGTGTGTGTGTCGTGTGTGTGTCTGCGTCTGTGTGTGTGTCGTGTATGTGTGTCGTGTGTGTGCGTCTGCGTGTGTGTGTGTGTCGTGTGTGTCGTGTGTGTCTGTGTGCGTGTGTCGTGTCTGTCAAGTGTGTCTTGTGTCAGTGTCACATGAGAGAGAGAGAGAGAGAGAGATTACCTAGAGCTCGAGGAGGAGGAGGGGGATGCCGGAGTAGCCGCAGCCGTGGAGACCCGGTCGCCGGAGAGGGGGGGCGGGGGAAATCGAAACGTTTTCGAAATTTTCGATAGATCGAGAAAGGAAACCTGAGCCCTAATTAAACAAAATTTAGCGACGTTTAGCGACGTCCAATAAAAACGTCGCTAACATAAAAATTAGCGACGCCAACGATAGATACGACGTCGCTAAATACGTTGCTAAATGTTTTTCATATAGACGTCGCTAATTACGACGCTAAACGTCGCTAAATCAGATATATTAGCGACGTTTAGCGACCTTAATTGAACTTATAGCGACTATTCGTTTAAAATCTTAATAAAAGTCGCTAAACGTCGCTAAATGTCGCCATTTAGCGACGACTAGCGACGATTTTTACCGAGTCGCTAATTTAGCGACGTTTTTACTTGGAGTCGCTAAAATACGTCGCTAATCCCGCTTATTCTTGTAGTGTGAGCTAAGGGCTGCTCAATTGTATATATTACTCAATTGCGACGAGGATTGTCACGACCCGCACCCGAAAAATCGGGCATGAGTCGTGGGTACGTCCAGCCTACGCCGCAGCATCGGCGGTAGAACGCTGTCTAGGTCAACTATCTAGATAATAATCTCACACAAAAAAATCGGCCATGACCTCTCCAAAAGGAGGACAACCACACAAACAATATAAACCTGTCAAGATCTCAACTCCAAACGGAGGAGCAAATATCACAAAGATAATCACAATATACTCAATCACGAATCTAAGCACGATAAGATAACACAGAGATCTAACAACTATAAAGTCTAACCAACAACAACTACTACAACAACCACAACATCAATAATAATAATACAACATCCAAAATAATATACAAACAAGGTCTCAATCCAAAACCGGAGACAAATCCGGTGCTAAAAGCTAATAAAAACAACTACAAGGTCCCAGTGATCCCGGCTACCAACCCGGAAATCACCCCTAAACTAGAGGGTCCCTGTCTGCACCATCGACAGGCTCAGGTCCATAAAACGTCGGACACCAATCCTCCGGATACTCTGAAAAATATGTCCAGTCAGGACTGGAGCAAGTACATCTCTAACAGCAGTTCCATTTAAATGATAAAAACTATAAAACAGAAACAGTTATAGCAAGTAGCAAGAAGAATGAAGCAAGTATGAAACAAGGAAATATGTATAACTGGTGCATAAAGGTAAAGATGCATGGATATCAGAGCAAGATAGTAATAACTGCAAGATACAAGAAATCTACACTAAGAGTAAGTCTGTGCACATGAACGTGTAGTGAGTCCAGCATGAAAAACATGTAGTGAGTCAAGTCCAGGAACATGTAAGTGAGATAAGTCAAGAAATGCATGAGAGTCCAGACTATAAAGAATGAACTCGGTGTCTTTGAAATACTTATTTCGACATGTAAACGGCTAGGGGTAAGTACGGCTCACCGCGCACTGGGTGCGCGGCTGCTATCATTCCAGATTAGACCAGAGAGAGTGATTCCTGATGATGCCAGATAGGAATGTTTACATGTCTACTCGAGTATTTCCCCGTCCCGACTAATACAAGTGGATCCAAGACCCGACACGCAAATCAAGATGAGTCCAGCCTGAACATGAATGATGCCTGTAGTGATGCTTGTAGGTGATGCCAGTAGTGATTCCAGAATAGAGGCCAGAAACATGAAATGTACGTGTCGCAAGTAAATGAATCCAGAAATATCAATCAGTGTCCCGTGTTGTGCCAGAATAATCAGATGATACTATACTAGAAGCTGAATCATAATAATCATCAGATAATGAAAACTATCAGAGAATGTACTCGCCTGACGTCCTGAGCAACTGGCGATCCGAACCGGTGTCGCAAGGACCTAATGCGAAAAGCAAGGTTAAACAGGGTTCTAATGAGTTAAACAGATATAAAATAATTAAAAATAGGCTTCTAGGGTCGTTCTAGGTCAAACGGGTCAAACCGGTGAAATCTGGGTCAAAAAGTCAACTCTGGGTCCAAAAAGTCAACTCTGGGTCAAAACTAGGTCAAAAGTTGACTTTGACGGTCAACCGAGTCAACTACGGTCAAGTCTGGGTCAAACTAGGGTGCTCATGAAATTCTAGGTCAAACCGAGCTCATTAAGCTAGAAAACTCACAAACTCGCCTCCTTGAGATACCGGGATACCCTCGGTATCCGATACCTCAACCTAGGCTATATACCCCGCCTATACCCTCTAAAACCTATGCTAGCACGCGTAAATATATACACATATACGTATAAAAATCACTCAAATACTATTCCTAGGCTATTGCTCAAAAACCCCGCTCGAAACCCAATACCTTGGTTATCTTAAGGTATTGAAATACCTCGGTATCTCAAGGTATTGAGATACCGCTCTAAACTCAACCCGACTACCCCTCTAGCTAGCTAACTATGCATAAACATATATATCTAGCTATAATCTAGGCTAAAATATAGATATCTAATACATATAGGCATATACCTAGGTATCTACACCCAATACCTTACCTTACCTTACCTTACCCTCAAATATATATATATATATCTATACCTAGATATCTAACTATCTATCTAGCTATGTATATATCTATATATATATCTATGCATATAGATATGGATATCTAACTATCTATCTAATATTTAGCTATCTAGCAATCTATCTATCTATCTAAACATTTACCTATCTATGTTTATGTCTATCTATCAATCTAAGTATCTAACTATCTATCTAATATTTACCTATCTAGTTATCTATCTAACTATCTAACTAGCTATTTATTATCTATTTATATCTAGGCATCTATCTATCTATTTATCTAACTATGTATCTATATACCTATTTACCTATCTAGAGATATCTATTGATCTATCTAACATATACCTATTTATCTATCTATGCATCTATCTAACTAATTATCTATAATATCTATTTACCTATCTACCTAACTATAGATATCTATCTATTTACCTAACTATCTATGTATCTCTTTACCTATGTATCTATCTAACCATCTATGTACCTATTTAACTATCTATCTAAATATCTAACAATCTATCTATATATATATATATATATATATATATATATATATATATATATATATATATATATATATATATATATATATATATATATATATGCATACCCCTCTCTCTCGCATTGCTCCTCACCTTGCTGCTGCTCCTGCTGCTGCAAACTGCTGCTGTGGCTGCTATGCTGCTGCTAGAGCTGCTGGTCCTGCCCCCCCTCTCATCTCACATACACACACACACACCCCTATATATATATACATATATATATATACATATATATATATATATATATATATATATATATATACATTCACACTCATCTACACACTCTAACACACACACTAGCACACTCACACACTAATACACACACACACTATCAACACACACACATAAGCACACACATATATCTATACATATATAAACACACCTCTATATATATATACACACATATATATCTACACTCATATATTTATATATATATATATATATATATATACACATACACACTCACACACTCAAACATAAATACATATACCCTCACACACACTCACACTCACACACCCTCACACACTAACACTCCTACATATATATATAAATACATATATACATAAACTGAAACTCATATATATATATATATATATATATATATATATATATATATAGGCACTCACTCACACTCACACTCACACACACTCACCTACACACTAGCATACACTCACACAAGCACACATACACTAGCACTCACTAACACACTCACAAACACATAACCACACATATATATATAAATAGAAATATATATATATATATATATATATATATAGGAACACACACACAAATAAATATATATAGAGAGACATATATACACAAACACAACACTACCACAACGATGCACACAACGCTCACAACGTCCCACCTACGCACGCCCAACGACCCCGACACTCACCAACGCCTATAAATATATAAAATATAACTCGAAAACTCTAGCACACACTCCCCGATACTAACCCAACGCGCGCACAAGCCTGAAACGAGGAAACCAAGTCGAAATGGCCGTTCGGTCATTTCGACGAACACGTGGTGCGCGGCTCGGAAAACCTCCTGAAACGCACACCAAACGAACTCGGAATCGGCCCAAAATTTACCCACGCATCCTAAACGATGTCTAGATCCTAGAAAATGCGCTCCCGCGTCAATTCTAGGCCTGTGACGGAAACGCACACGCACTTAGAATCGGCGACAACGAAAAACCCCAAATTCGCCCGAAACGCCCGTTTCTCCGCGACACGGCTTTCCGTGTCCGAACGGAGACACGCACTCACCCTTAAGACATCCGACAACGTCTACCTAGGTCCATCTAACCTAGAACATCACCCAAAATTGGGCCAAATTCGGATTTCACCCGAAATTGACACAAAACCTAGTGTTAAAGTCTCCAAACACTACCCAACTAGTTCCAACTTTCTCCCACGGGTAGCCTAAGGGTCTAGGAAGGTTCTAAACTATTAATTACACTATATAAAAGTAATTACAAGGAGAAAATTAGGGTTTACCTCTTGGGAGTTGGAATCCCAAGCCAAAATCTCCAAAATGCTCCAAATCCTCCAAACCAAGCTTCCAAGCTCCCAATCCAAGCTCCAACACAAAATCTAGGCTCTACCCACCTAGGTTAGGGAAGAATGTAGGGTTAGGGTTAATCATAAAGAAGAATAGAAGAAGAAAGAGGAGAAATGGGAACTTACTTGAGAGTGGGAAGAAGAAAAGAAGAAGGAAGAGTGGAGAATGGAGAAGGAGAAGAAGAAGAAGAAGAAGAAGAATGAAGAATGAAGAAGAAGAGGAAGTGGGGCTGCTGTGAAGCACGATCTGAGAGGGGTTTTTGGGGCCGGCCATGGTAAATATAAGGTTACACTAATCACCAAATGCCCAAAATGCCCTCCCAACTCTCGGTTTTGGATTTTGGGTCCAAAAACACTCAAACTAACTCCAAATCTCTCCCACTAACCTTCTAAAAATATAATAAATATTCTAAAACCCAAAATAAGTCTCACAGGGGTGTGGGCTGGGTCGGACATGGGTCCACTAGGGTCTGACATGGGTCCAGGCTAGCCAAAATTCTAAAACAATCAATAAAAATATAATACAATCATTAATTAATTATAAATATAATTAAATATAAATAATCCACAATTAACTAAATTAAAAAATAAAAAAAATATCCGGCTCTGGAAATGGGGTGGTGACAAGGATGAAGTAGAGAAGCTAGAGGGGTAAGTAATTAATACGTCCACGTTTACATCATCTCAATGTAATAGTATAAGATACTATTATGCTACTAATCAGTAGTTGCTTCATTGTTTTTCAGCACATATAATGATGAGTTGAGGTCGGTTAGACCCTACATAACAGACGAAGAAGTAGAACAAGATATGAGATGCCATTTTCCTTCTTGGTTAAGCGCATATGTAAGATGCTTGGTAATTACTTTTTATTTCTGCACTTGCAAAACAAATAACTTACTATCACTACTTTGGTATTTAGGTCGATCGTCTAATATCACCCGAGACTGAATCTATTAGGACTCTAGCCAAGGGACCAATTACTGCCGTAAAAATATGGCCAAGTTTCTGTGTGAATGGGTTCAGGTTCAAGTCAACAAATGCTCCTATCAGAGACAGCTTTCTGGATCTTGATTCCACGAAAAACAGTGGTTTGTGTATCAAATCTTCAAACTACAAAGACGTCAATCCGGGCAATAATTTTTTTGGCATCTTACGAGAGATTGTGGAGTTGACATATAATTATGGCACAGAACCTGCTAATATCGTGCTATTCAGGTGTGAATGGTTCGATCCGATTCAAGATCAAGGTTGGAAAATTGACAAGCATGGCCTTGTGGATATAAACTACAAGCGTAGATATCAAGGCTACGAACCATTTGTCCTATCAAGTCAGGCTCAGCTCGTGTACTTCACAACTTATCCTAGACGGGGGACAGCGAGGTCGGATTGGTGGGCAGTATGCAAGACTAAAGCTATAAATACCTTTGACATTGACGAAATAGCTTATCAGGAGGACGATCTACCTTTTGTAACAAATATTGTAGATGTGGACTCAACGGAAGTTACTCATTACACGAGTAATAATGTAGAAGATGTAGAATTATCCGAAGAGGACGACGAAGTAGATGAAAGTGAAGACGAGGAAGAGGAAGAGCAGGACGACGAAGGCGAACAAGATGAATTTTCTGAAGATGATTGAAAATAAAAAATATTGCATGTAGAATGTAACTATATTTGGACTGTAAATATTGCATGTAGAAGTAGATGTTGACATTAACGAATATATGTATTATATTTTGACTATAATACTTTGAGATATGTATCACATTTCGACTGTAGAATGTAGTATATATTTGTGTTTCTCTATATTCTGCATATGTTGTTATCAGATATGACAGGACGACGCGGAGGATTCGGCAGGTCCCGAGGTAGACAGAGTGCCACTCCGGTACTGCCTACTGTTGGTTCCGGATCATCGTCGCCCAGTACTCCAGTATATCGATCAGCCACATCTCCGACTGCGACGACGTTGCGTGGCATCACTCCTGGGATGAGTAGTTCCAGGCGTGATAGTACTCCCTCGTCCAGCGTTCCTCCTGCTGACGGAACCATGGAGACAGATGAGCATGTAGAGGAGGTCGTGCCGACGTTGTCCCAGCATCAGCAAGATCCTCCATGCGCACCACCGGAGGAGACGAGGACAGAGATTTGGACCGACGGTACAAAGTAAGTCAATTAGATGGTTTAGTATATATTTGTGTTTCTCTTTATTCATCGTATATTGACTTTTTCAATAATCTAAATTATTATCTCTGTATAGATATCGTCCATCGTCGGTTCAGAGACGCCTGGGCCAATTTCTGAGGAACAACTACGGTGGCCCTTGGATCAACTACTCTGAGGCTCCGGAGGAGAGGAAGGCGTTCTGGTTTGCGCACTTCCAGGTAAAAGTATATTAAATAAATCCTCTAATTTATGCATATTCGTGATGCTAACTTAATGAATTATTTATTGTAGCAAACGTATTTTTATCCTCCGCACCGGGCCGAGTTGATCGAGCGGCTCTTTCCTACCGTTGCCGCCAAGCTTATCCGAGATGCTCTGGATGACCAGAAGGCTCGTGATCGTGCTGGAAAACTGATCCAAGGTTGGATCACGCCTGAGCAGTGGACTACGATGAGGGCTAGATTCGACGATCCGAGCTACAAGGAAAGGTCTAAGAAGGCCAAGGCGGCTAGGCAGAATGCTGCCAAGTGGTGTGGTGGCTCGATTCCGATGACGGAACATTTCCGTCGTTTGGTATATTTTTTCTTTTAAAATATATTATTTTAATATAAGTACCATAAAATGGTACTTGGAAAAAATATTTAAGTTTAGTAATAAATAATATATTTTTAACAGGTACAGAGGGGTGAGGATGCAAACATGGTGACCGTCTTCTTGGCCACCCATCGCAAGGACGGAAATCTCATTGATGAGAGGGCCTCACAGACCTATGTAAGTATTACTTTACTTTGTGTTTATTTTAATATAACTTAGGCAATTATTGAGTTTCCAAACCTTTTCTAGGCCGAGTATCTTAGGCTTCGTGAGCGGGCGACTGCTAGTGCACCTACACCTGGAGAGGCTGGTGCTTCGTCGCAGCCCGGTTCATCTCCGTCGGCGGACGACCTGTGGGTGACCGCAGCTGGTGGTCTCCAGAGGGGTACGTACTACGGTACGGGCTCCTATGGCGCCCTGGTTGCGACGCAGTCATCTAGGGCCTCCCCGACAGCTGCGCATTCCACACACCCCTCGCAGTCGCAGCCCTCGCAGTCGTCGGCCGCCGTCCAGGAGGCCGTTGACCGTCAGATTGCGTCTCTCCGTGACGACTTGCTGCGAAGTATGGAGGACCAGTCCCGGTCCCAGCCGCAGGCGGACGATCCGATGCTCATCGCACGATTGGATATGCTCGACCGCAGCATGACGGAGCTACGGGAATTGACAAATGATATTAGAGCCTCCAATGATCGCAACATCATGGAGCTGCAGGCGTCACAGCTATCGATGGGCGAGAAGCTGACGAGGATGCAGGATTCAATGGGTGATAACAGTACGAGGCTGTTATCTACCCTGGATTCTTACAACCAGCGACTCGTAGACTTGAAGCTGGCACGGCCTCCACCGACGTCACTGCCTTCTCCATCGACATCGGTGTCGATTCCACGGGACGAGTATGAGGAGTTCTTATCCTTCAAGCGCGCCGGTGGTCAGCCTCCTGCAGATCCGTAGTAGTATAGTTATTTTTATTATTATTTAGGATGCGATTGTATATTATGAATTATTGATACTTCAACAATAGACATGATGTATGATGCTTCTTGTGGTCTTTCATTTTTTAGTTAATTTAATTGGATTATATAGTTATCCACATTTAATTGGATTGATACTTCTTGTGGTCTTTAATTTAATTGGATTATATAGTTAACTAGATTGAATCATGTTGGTGTGTATGATGAAGATGATATAAAACTGCAGGAAATCACCAATGTTTGCTTCTGGACACTATTTTTTTTATTTTTTTAAAATTAGCGACGTTATTAGCGACGTTTAGCGACGTTTAGCGACGTTAAGTTACGTCGCTAAATACGTCGCTAATTAGCGATGCTGTAAAAAGTCGCTAATGACGTCGCTAATGACGTCGCTATACGTCGCCAATTGCTGACATGGCAGTATAGCCAGGCCATTAAAGACGTCGGTGTAACGTCGCGATAGACGCCGCTAATCAGCGACGTTTAGCGACTTTATTAAACGTCGCTTTTTAGTGACTTGGCGTCGCAAAACGTCGCTAAATTTAGCGACACATTAAAGTCGCTAAAAAACGTCGGCATAGCGACGTTTAGCGACGTTTTTTGTTTTAGCGACTTGGTTTTTTCCAACTGCTTTTAAACGTCGCTAATTACGTCGCTAAACCAAATTAGCGACGATTTTTGGTTATTTAGCGACGTTTTTAGACGTCGCTAATTTGACTTTTTCTGGTAGTGTGTCCTCGCGTGCTCAATACTGGCAACGTGGTTGTACACGTTCTCGTCAACGAACTGCCTGATGTACCCACACACCTGTATATGTTCGAAATTTTAGTCCTCTTCGGATTTGTCACTAGGTCTCTCGAAAGCAAATACTGGCAGATGCAGCTTCTTGACATATAGCAGATCCTTCATCTTGCTCCTCCAGTAATGATAGTTGGTACCGTTCAAGTTTACCATGCACACCGGCTTCGCGTCCATCTCTCCTCCCTGGTTTGCCTATCAACTACTGACACCCTTCTGAAATTTTAGAATCTGGCTCTGATACCACTTTGTTGGGAACGAAAGTACGAAAACTGTTCCCCAAACCAGAGAGTAGCTGCGAGATAACGGAGCAAAACGCACAAACCAAAAATGTCAAACACAAATCGCAGACAGAGATTTTTGACGTGAAAAATTCTTACAGAAAAAATCACGAGACGATCGGAGTCGAAAATCACGAGACGATCGGAGTCCAACCCTGAAAAGCCACCTCTAATGAAATAAGAAATACACCTACTCCTTACAAACTTCTCACCGATCCCAACGGATCACCACAACTCTTTTGGAACAGAAAATAGATTATAACCACGAAGAAGAAAGATAACGAGAAATACTCGAAACTGATCTTCTTCTTCGAAACGGCCTCCAAACCTTCTTTCTTCTCTCCAATGTTGTAATTGCACTCTTGCCTCATTTTCTCTCCTTGTTGCGATATTTTTTTTTTAGAGAGAGATATATTTTAGGGCCAGGAGACAACTATATATAGTCTCAAACCCACAACTAGCATTCCTATTATAAATAGGAATATCCAATCCAAATCCATTGACATATTCCTATTATATGTAGGAATATCCAATCCATATCCATTGAGATATTCCTATTATATTTAGGAATATCCAATCCAAATAAATTGAGGTATTTCTATTATATGTAGAAATACTCAAGCATATTCTGAAATATTTTTTACATAGGTTAAAAATTCCACCCACTCTCACATATATATATATATATATATATATATATATATATATATATATATATATATATATATATATATATATATATATATATACTCTCTGACACAACACACAACTATGTATATAGTGAGTACAAAAGAATTTGATAACTAATAACGCATGTACTTGGAGCTTTTATATAAACAAGTTTGTGTAAGATTCTATGTTTGGCAAATTTGAAGTACAGTAAAAAATTACATGTAAAATTTCTTTGACAATGCATTACTAATTCTTTTTTTATTTTATAAAGGTTAACATATTATACACATTTATTTTTCGGTACCATTTTCTTTTGTGTCATATGTTAATTATGGCTGATCATTGATTCTGCAAATTAAGTGGATATTGTTTATCCCCTTTGTAAATATAAACTTTGGCTAATTCCTTTTCTTTTTCTTTTTTTTGTGTGTGACCTTGATCCATAATGTGGCAATGTGAAATTGAGGGAGTTATATATAAAAATACTTAGTACGTGGAGTACGTGTTTTATAAACCCCCTCTTCATGTTATTTAAGAACTAGTATTGTTTTTCTAGGACTCAATAATCACAACTATTGAATAATGTACATTAATTGCAACTCTTGAGTTAATATAGAAAATATATTAAAACCAGTATGACTATAGTATGTTCTTTAAATTCATCAAGTGTGATGGCTTTGCAACCCTATGGATCATACATGTTTTCCAAAACCTAAGGTTTCTGAATTTGAAGAAGAAAAACATTGTTTTCAATCCAGTATATATTTTTCACTGTTTTTGATACCTTAGGCCATATAATAAACTCTTGTGATGAAAGCAGTACAAGAAGTTAAACGGAACTCATTGATGAGACTATGCAACTGAAATATGATGCCGGATGTACAAAACTATGTGGAAATTAACTGATATCAGTTTGTAGATGCAATCCTAATGAAGATGTTTGCTATGGTATGCAAAATATTCATGTAAATCAAGAATTAGTGTCAATTATTATTTATTAATTTTGCAATAAACAAGAATCACAATCAATGTCGTTTACGTAAGAATTGGTGCATTGAATATATCCATCCAAATTAAATTGGCCCAAATCTTGTTTTAGAATCATTTTCTCCTTTTCTTTTGCATCCAAATCCATTTATCAACCGTGATTGCAACGTGAGGATGTTGAACTTTGTGGATGGGATAAGGATTTGGGTGGTAGGCCATCGGCAATGCAGAGTTGGCCAAATGCATTTTCAAATCTTCTAAATACTTGGTTTGGTGCCGGAACATGATACTTAACCCCTTAAGTTTTGTTTTTTGATATGTCGGAAATTTTGTGCACATCACTGAGTTGTATGTCTTTTGGACCCACTGTTCCCAACTCCCATCATTTATAAATATAAAAAATAATACGTCCTCATGACTCGATCCACTGCAGCAGGATCTTATGTCTCTCTCCGGTAACCACATGGATCACTCAAGTTCAGTCAATCCCTTAAGTTGTTCGATTCTGAAATCCTCCACAGACCAATCGTGTGATTTACGGATCAGACCGAACCGAACCCAACCGGGCCGGACCAGGCTTGAGTCTTGCACATGAATAGCCAGAAAGCATAGGAAAATTTTGCCACTTCAACCTCCTTTAAACTCACAGTGTCTCAATTCAAATGAGCTACATGTCAACCCAAATCAGCAGCAGAACCATCAAAGGAGCAATCATTCGTACTAATTAATTTTTGATAATCTAAATCACTCCGAAGGTTAGTTAACCAGTGAGCAGGCTGCTCAGATAACATACATTAATTTCGTCATATTTGGCTCATTTCTTTGGCAATGCCAGTGCTCTGAACGCCCCTCCCTACTTACATGATTCATGCTAATTTAATTTACTCTAATCAAGGGCTCGTCATACAACAGCTTCCCCATCCTATATGATCTAAACACTATGGAGCCACTGAAACAATATGTCAATAACCTTCCTCTTGGGTTTGAGCAAAAATATCTTACAGGAAAAAGAAATACAAATGAATGCCAATGCCAATGCCAATGCCAATAATTGTGCCCCATCAACAGCTACATGTGGTTTTAGTAATGGCAATCCTCCTTCAAAGAGTGTTGGGATGGAGGAAGTTCAGCAGTGGTGGAAATAATACTATCAAGAATATTCGGGCCGGGCCTCGGATTGGGACAGGCCTGGACATCGTATCGGGTCGGATCGAATCTCTCTTCTGGGCCGAGACATGAAGTCTGACACTGGCCGGACTCGTGTCGGGCTAACATTATGTTTGCATTTGGAAAAGAATAAATTTTGTTCTGGCACCTATGTTGTTGAGCGCCAGCTGCATTATTTTTAAAAAATATTTTTCTCCTTTGCTTGGCAAATGTGGGTGCAGCCGATGTGAGGTATTTTTAGAGTATCGATTATAAACGGTTATGTCATCTAGGGTATAGCCTAGTGATAAGATACTTGATATTATCGATAGGTCCAGACATCAAGTTCCGGTATCGATTAAGGGGTGGGAGAGAATTTCGGGTAGGAAAAAAAAAAAAGGTTATGAACGTTTATGAAAAGTTCGATTTTGGATGGTTTTAAGTAACGGTTTTTAAATTAGTCCAACTTGTACTCGATAATTCATTAACTAACAGTTCTGAAAGTTTTTACAAAAATAAAATTACTTATATGTCCATATATGAACAAAAACTTTTCCAAAATTTTATTTCTGGTGTCGAAGTTTGTTTGATGCAGGATTCTTGAATATGTCTTTATGGATGTGTACGATACGTTCGACAATTGCATATATACGTTAAATTCTTTTATGTAGTATTTTTTGTTGTTGTTGTGTTTTGTATCGACAATTACATATATATGTTAACATTTTATTCTACAAGGAAAATGTCAAGTAAGATATAATGCTTGGTAATAAAAACATATGAAATAATAGAAACGTCTGGATGAAAGTGGGAGAGAGATTTTAAAAATTTACTACAAAAAGTAGTAGTAGTAGTAGAAAAAAAACATATGAGAAAAAAAAAGAAGTTTGGTAGGATATTAATATAAAGTTATAATTATATATATTATGAGGATATGAATAAAATAAAATAATAATATCCCTGAAAATCTATCGATTTTTGGTGTTTATAAAAGACACCAAACATTATATTATGAAGGGGCAACTATAGTCACTCTAGAGGGGGATGAATATATATATATATATATATATATATATATATAT